>MKEJ01042077.1:0-30155 GCA_001753735.1 Embelia ribes | reverse complement strand
TAACAATTTTTTTTATAATTATTTTAGGGATTTTCCCAACGGCAAGAACAGTTATTGGAAGCAAGTTTTTGCTATGAATCTCGAAGACGAAGAATTTATATATCAGCAAAGAATCCCAAATAAAATGAGCTTCATAAGTCAAATTGAGATTGTGAAAGATATGATGACTATCAAACTTGTTCCTGTTTCGGATTTAACTGCGTGCAATGGACCTTTAACAAACTCTAATCTCAATTTAATTAGAAAGCTCGGATTGGTTCGAGTGTTGCGGTACTATGCACCGAAACGAGCATAAAAACTAGACAGATTATGAAAATTAATAAGTTTAGGATTGAAGGCCAGACTTTAGACCAAAAAATTTCAGGTCATATTGGCAGCTCCAAGCGAAATGTTCTAACTCAAACTCAATATTTGCGGGGATGCTGAACAGCCTCCATCCAGTAAATCTGAACCATTAATTTTTGAATCAACGGCTAAAATTGTAAATTTTTTTCTTTTTTTTTTCGGAATCTATGTATTTAATTTATGTCGTTTTGCTGGGCAAGGGTTGTCCCAGATCCCTTTATAATTAATTGGAGGTACTATCTGATAGAGGTGTTGGACATCCCCAGCCTGACGGGTACTGGGCCGCCCCTGCTCAGCAGATCTGGGACAGCTCCCCTGGCAGTATATGAGACTTGAAGACTTAAATATCCCAAGTTTGTAGGTGTAAAGTAAAAGACTTGGGTGAAAGAAATAGTGATGACAACTGCATGTTCTATTATTAACAAAAAAATGCAAAATAATGTTATATCAAATAATACGATTGATACTAATTTCAAAGTTCAAACAACATAATGAAAAATAATGCAACGTATAGCACACAGCAGTCAATGGCCATTTCTGGTTGAGTCTGCAACAGCAAGTGCCTTGATATTTTCAGCTTAAACTTGATTCTTCCTTTGATTCGTGGATCGCTTTTATCAATTTCTACATGCATACATCGGCATCCTCTTCGGAAGACAGGCACCTGATTCTCCGCCACATCAGCAGGAGTCATAAGCCCGGATAGAGTAACCTTGCTACTTTTTCTCCCCTTAATTGTTCATCATCTTTGTTAGTATGAAGTTTCCTTTGTCTAGTCTCACAGCTATCGCCTTCCCCTCTTCCAGTGCATGGTTCAAGTATGTTGTTGTTACGATATCCCTACACCACTTGGGGAAAGTATGGACATTAAGAGATCGATTGTTGCTTGGGCATCTTTTCGTTTGAGGTCCACTAAAGTTTAATGCCTTTAAATTCATCGGTGATCCCTTCGTAGTCATCCATGCTTAATACTACAGATTACGAATCATTGATCACTTGGCTCTGGTGGAGGAGTTAGTGGCTAAGTACCTTTCAATGGTTGCATAGGCTTTGCGCTGCTCAAAGTGCCCGCCAGCATTTTCAAGGAAAGTAATTTCGATACAAGGATAGAAAAAGTTGGCAAATTATTTAGCATGCTTTCGGAAACTACCATAGAATTCGCGAGGGAAGAATAGCTTGAATATGGCCACGGCGAACATTAGGCTGGCTACATAGACCCGAGTTGAGGCCACATCTCAGTAACTTCCATTTGTGTTTCTATTGTAACAAATTGAATTGATATAGTGCTATTTTGCCATTCTACACATGCTTGTTTACAATTTTGTATGCAGAAGTTACTGAGAAGTTGCTTATTAGGTGCCTAAGCAATAGCTTATGAAATTGATTATGCACAATATACAATGACAGTGAACAAGACAATAGCTATTTGGTGTTTTTATTCAAACATTACTTTAGAAAAATTGTGATTGTTGCTAGGACGAAAGGTGTTTATATAGGTACTGTCATTTTGCTAACTGGCTTGGTTTGCATCCCTCGGTGGCGGCTCGAATATTAAAAGGCCATTCCACACTTGATATATTACGTAAATTTTCGTACTTACAGTGATGGTTGACATTATCATGCCATATTATAATCCACATCTTTCACATAATACTTCGAACTAGGCCAAGTTTTTTTTTAACTACGTTGAGTTTGTATATTCAATCACTCAACATCTCTGCCAGGCCCCAGTTACTTGGTTTCGTCAGGCTCATGAGACGGCTATAAAAGAATTTAAACAAATTTCTCTTTTAGTTTTAAAAGATTAGAATATGAGAATTAACAAATTTCGGTAAAATCATAATAACACAATTATAGTCTCCTGTAAAGTGGTGATGTAAGTTACTATTGTTCCTTTGATCCTAGAAAACGACATCATACAAAGACTGCGATGAGAGATACACTAGTGAATAGGATCTGGCTCGATAGTAATTTCTTCTCTTACTGTGATTGTTAATCGCCTAATAGTTCTTCAAATAATCAGTTTAAACTGCAACCAGCAATGCCAAATCCGATTGGACAGAGAACACATAAGAGGCTTTGCGCACCAAAATTACAGAACACCTCGAGCTTTAACATTGATAAATGGTATTGCTTCTTTTGGGCTATTTCTGTGTTTCGCCCCCAGATTTTGTAATTTTTTTCCCCTTACTTGAAAAGAAAGGCGCAAGGACCCGGAAAGAGAAGTACAAAATGACCCTAAGCGAGATTGCCTGACAGCACATGCTGCGGTCCCACATTTTCTTTCCTCATATGAACCTGTTGCGTAGAAGTGCCTTTCTTGCAGGATTCTACCTATATGCATTGCTTTGATCGGAAAGTTTCATTGGGTAACAGAGATTTAATCAGATTTCCGAGCCTTCTTGCACCATCAGTAGGATTTAGAACCGTAATATTACCCGCAACAGAACAAGGATCACCCCCATTTTCACTAATCCCCACACACCACCCACCAGGGACAATCATGTTTTTTCCACGAAACAACAGCTCCGCGTCAATCTTGTCTAGCACTGGATCATCTCGGTGGAACTTTCTAGCAAAAGGGGCGTTACTGTTTACCATCCTCGGCATGTCCCTAAGGGAGAGGTAATGCGGATGCTGCTTAGGAGGATTATCCCAGGTTATAAAGTGAAGGTCACTATTTACTACGGTATTTCGAAAATCTTGAGCATTACATAGGACGGTGTGGAAATATCCCTCAGGGGAGGAGACAAAGTTTGCGTAGTACATGAGGACTGTTCGAGGTAGATTGTCCCATCCCCAAATGCAGAAGTCAACAAAAGGTCGAGAAAGTACCATCCATGCAGAGCCTACAAGGAAAGAAAGGATGCTTATTTCAGTAAGAATTTTTTTCATGGTTAAATTTTTCAATAGCAACGAGTATATATACTTTCAATCATTGTCAACGCAAAATGAAATTCTATAAATTCACAAAAATCCACAAAATGGCATTGGACAGATATGTCTATAATGTGACCTCATAGCAGATATCAAGCTAAACGTAGTAATTACTGCAAAGATTTCCAACAGATTATAAACATTGTCAAGTACTTGGAGATGAACTTCGGTAAATAAAATTCTGTCATACGCTTGTGACAAGTTACAAAGGAATCAGGCAATAGAGACAGATAATCCCATAACATCAACCTGTAATGACTACACGAAAGCCAGAATAAGCAATATCCATAAAGTACCTGTGGTAGCTTTATTTCATCTCTCAACACTAAAAAGGAAAAAAACACATAATATTGAATTGAAGACGTTTCACCAAATTCATGAGGAAAGGAGAGAAGAATTAAAATGCAACCCCATGTGAATTTCTCTACTGTAAGATATCTGAGAAACAGGTTGCGCAAAACAAGCCTTTCGCTGGAAAATTAGACATCAAAGCACAAAAATTTGTCTCTCTTTTCAAAGAATCACTACAACACATAAGAAATACTTTCATCGTTACCAATTTAAAATTTGAATAAACGAAAAACGCGAGACAGAAAAGGTCCTAGAAACTAGTGAAGGAAAAAGGCATTTGGGCAGCTTTAAACTAAGGCCTTGAATGAAGGTAGAGATTCAGACAAACCTAATACTCCTTGTGATTCAATAACCATGATTATGGTATGAAAATTAGATATTTAAAAAATGTTACAATTAATAAATGAGATAGAAAACCAAAGTGCACCTGTGAAGAGTTTGAAGGCTGTTGGCACACTCCTCCGCTGCGTAATCCAGAACACGTCGGATTTCTTCGACATATACAACCCAGGATCAATAATTACCGGTTTTGCTCGTTGAAACCTACATATGCCCAATTATAGATTCACTCACAAAGTTCCTACCAAAAAAATATTAAACGAATTCAAGTTCCAAAAGCAAAATCACATACTCTTTCCACCCCATAGTACTGGTATGATCAATGAAGTTAAGATCACGCGGCAGGTTCGAGAATACATTTAGCAGATCTAATCATCCAAGATTAATCAACAGAAAAAATGTCAGCATTCAAACTAAAACCAATAAAAAAGCCAAATGTTTGTTTGGCTGCAACATTTAAGTCAATAAGTTGGCTTTTCCATAAGCTCAGAAACAAGCTATGTCCACCCAAGTTCAAACATTCATCTTTATTAGTACCTTTTTTAAACCAAGGAACGACTTAGGTCCACCACAAACCTTCTAGCTTATCTAGGCTAAAAGCCAGAAGCAAGCTATGTTCAACCAAGTGAAAACATTCATCTTTGTTGGTACCTTTTTTTAAACTAAGGAAAAAGTTAAGTAAATTGCAAATCTTCTAGAGTATTTAGGCTACAATAAAAGAAGCAAGTGCTGGTTTACCTGCTACTTTTTGACAAATAGGCTAGCATTGATTTAGGCTCAAAATTAACCAAAACCCACCTACCTTAAAATTTTAATCTTTTACACTGCTTGTAGAGAAATTTGGCATTTTACAAACTAAAAAATAAAATCTAGATCAATCCAGCTTAATTTTTTTTAGGTGCAAACAAAAACTCAAATTTTAGCTGAGCAGCCACACCAACTTAAAAGCTAAAGACGCAAAAAGTACAGTCAAACAAGCATTTACTCGTATAATAAATAATAATTTAAAAGCTAAAAAAGCAACAAAATCAGCTAAAAAGCTCAGCAAAAAAATTCACCATCCTGAGTAACAAGGGGATAATCCGACGCGCTTAAATTAATAAACCAATCCCAATCCCAACCCATCTTAACCAAAACCGCGGCGGCGTGCAGCGTGGTCGCCACCATCGTGGGCCCGCGGTATGTCACGAGGTTCGGCTTCGTGATCATCACCACATTCCCGAACTCGACAAAAACCAGATGGCTCTCAACAAACAGTCTCAACCCCGCCCGCTCCTCGGGGGCCGACTCGGCGTCGAGGTGGACAATGTATCGGTTGTTCGGGTGGTAGAGGGAGAGGAGGGTGCGTTTCAGGGAGGTGGCGTCGCCGGCGGAGCCGGAGATGAGGTAGGCGAGGAGGGGGATGTGGATTCGACGAAGACGACGGAGGAGGAGAGGCGGCGGAGGAGGAGGAAGAGGAGGAGGAGGAGAGGGAGAGAGAGTGTGGCGGCGGCGATTGAGAGCTTGAGGATCCGTTTTGTGCGGTGGGTTGAGAGGGGGAGGGTTCTCAGTTTCTTCATTTCTTTCACTATATATATGTGTGTGTGTGTATGAATGTATCTCTCTCTCTCTCTCTGTATATATATATATATATATATATATATGTATCAATTGTAATTACGGAGATGGGTAGTTGAGACTGTTCAGAGTTACGGAGGAGATGAAGATGCGGTTATAGAGGGCAAGATTAAGGTATTATAAATTTGCCCCAGTTATGTTTTGATATTACCTAATGGGCACAAAAATTTAAATCATGACACATGACACTGTATCGAGAAATTAATCAAACGCAGGCTTGCATAAACGCAGCTTCTGCACCTAGGTAACTAGATTGCAAAGCCATAACGGAAGCGTGAGAATTTCAAATTTCAAAAGTTTAAACAGCGTTGAACGCAGAAAGCGGCAGAAGCGAGAGTAAGAGCGGGAGCAGAAATAGACCCCTTCCACAAAAGATCTTGGTAACCCAAATTTTTATTTTGTATTCCTTTTTCATTAACTGAAAATATTGCGTCTCTTACCCTGGGGCGGAGCCATTATTTTTGGTATAACTGCACAACCCGAATTTGTAATGATAAATTATATTATATTATTAATAACAATGCTGCAAGAGATGCATGATACCAACACAAACAAGATTAGTTGGATATGTAAATTATGTATCAAAGAATCATAGAACTTGGTACAACTGCACAACCCGAATTTGTAATTTACAACATCTATGCAAAATCAAAAGACTAGAAGGCTCATAAGTTGAGACTTTGCAGATTGTCATAAGCTTAGTCACCCCAATTCCATATGACAATCATCTTAACATACTCCCAATATCGGTCATCTTGTTAATCACCCGAGATGCATCCTCTAGTCTATTGGCTCTCTCGTAAATGCTCGCTACTACGAGAAACAACTCTTTCTTGTTAACGTTGGAAACAGACTCGAGCCTCTTGAAAAGCAAATTCACCATATCAAAATCCCCTTTTGCACCATAAAGACTCAACATTTGAAAATGAACCTCGTCCTGAAAAAGACAACCCTCGTCCTGCATCTGCGTATACATATCATCTGCTTTCTCAAACTCCTTCAACTTTCCATACGCATTTAGTACTAAAGCAATAGTACTTGAATCGGGATAATATCCCGCTCCTCTCATTTTCTCGAAAACCTCAATGACATTAGTGTACTTTCTGTTCCTTGAATAAAGCTCCATCATAGAGCTAAACACCGATATGTCCTTCACTTCACCATTGTCACAGCCTTGCCGGAACACCCACGTGGCCTCTTCTATTCGCCCAGCTCTAGCTAAAATCATAATTGCGGTGTCTCTGGGTATATTGTCTGGCCTCTTAAGCTCGTGGAGAAGCCGCTTGGCATGAGCAACTAAACCAGCCCTTTCATAAGCCACAATCATCGTCTGGTAAAGCACTTGATCAATCTCTAATCCAGAAGACCTTAGCTTTTGGAATAGCATAGCCGCTCGGTCCAATTTCCCCGCCTTACCCCATATTGATATAATAGTCGAATATGTAATGGCATTGGGTTCGATCCCTCTGCTTTGCATCTCTTGGATAAGGTTGTTCGCCTTTTCATGCTCGAGAGATTTCCCGTAAATCTTAATCATAGTGTTATAAGTTACAACATTTTGCTCGATATCTTTCCTCTGCATCAACCGAAACAAATGTATGGCTTCACCAAAAAGCTCAGCCTCGCCATAGACCCGCAAAAGGGTATTGTAACTAACCACATTTGGTTCTATCCCCCTCTTCCTCATACTCCAAAACAGCCTATCGGCTTCTTTAGCCATATCTAGTTGTCCATACACATCAATCATAATGTTGCAAGTAGTAAGATCGAGTTCACACTTAGCACCCTTCATCTCCGAAAACACCGATAACGCCTCGACAAATCTCTGGTTCTCAACATACATGCTCAAAAGCGTCGAGTAACTAACTGTATCTGGTACCACACCCACTTCCCTCATTTCTTGAATTAGCTCGCGTGCTTCACCAAAAAACTTAGCTTTTCCGAAAACATTAATCATTGAGTTATATGCGACGAGGTCGGGCGTAATACCAGACCTTTTCAGTCTCGAGAAAATTGATATCGCCTTCGAGTAGTCCCCTAATTTTCGGGACAACTCAATTAAATTACTATAGAGAACGAGATCGCCGGTTACACGGTCCTGCTCCATCTTTTGTAGCCAAGAGATTGCTTCGTCAAATCGGCCCTCTTTCCCAAAGTGCGTAATGAGGGTCGAATACGTGTACCTATCAAGAAATGAAAAGTTTTCTTCAAATGGGTGCTTTCGTAGCCTCGGAAATGGAAAACAAGCATAAATCCATGAACTTAAACTCAATACAGTTACTCGACACACTATCATATGCTGACAAGAGCATTGCACCCATTGTCTCGCCTCCTAGCCTCTAATGACATCTCAATTTAGAAATTGGGAACAGGAATATGTCACATAGCGTTCCTCATTCAGTAAATCTGAGGAGAATCTACGGTAGATTTCTGAGTGTAAAATCTACTAATTAACATCTTATCTATTGAAACACTAATTGTTTTTACTAAACTATAAAGCAATAGTTCCGATTAGAGCAAAACATACTTTTACATCTACTAAATGATATATTATTATTTCAATATTTTTCAGAAATTAGAAGTGGCGCATGCATTGTCTAAATTACCATAAAGTTATGCATGAAAAATATGTTTATATAAAGTTTTATTTACAAATTAGGGTTTGTTTGGTTGCAGATTTTAAGTAAAAAAGCCAACTTATTTCTGTCTATAAGTAAAAAAAGCTAGATGCATGCAAGCACACACAGCGGCCTATACAGTGTGATGTCATTAACCAAATGAAGTCCAGTTTTAAGCAAAAAAAACAAAGCAGAAAATTTTGAACTTAAGCGTTGCAACCAAACCAACCCTAGACGAGAAATAGTGGTAGGAATGCTCTAATTAAAAGTACCCACCCACTTGATAAAACCGATTTTTTAAAACAAAAATTACCTATCTGGGGAGATAGCTCTCTGGCGCATTTCATCGAACAGTCCATGTGCAAGCTCCCACTGCTTGGCCCTCAACACATTCCTCAGCACCACATTGTAAGCAAACACGGAGGGCGTATAAAGCGCCACGTCATTGATCCAATCCAGCAGGGCCAGTGACCTCTGCCAGTCCGGTTCGCGGGCGAGGAGCGTGACCATGAACCGGACGGAGAGAGCCCGGGTCCTGTACGGGGACATCAAAGCGTAGAGCTCGTGCTCGTCTCGGGTTCGGCCGATGGAGAGGAGGAGGTCGTCCATGTCGACGCTGTGGTCCAAGTGGAGGGGGCGGCGCTTGCGGCGGTGGGGGGCGAGGTACGGAGTGCGGGCGTGGATGGGGAGGGAGAGGATGATCCGACGGTGGAGAATGGTTTTGCCGGTGGAGATATGTAGAGATGCAGGGGAAAATGGAGACGAAGAAGAAGATACAGACATGTTTGTGTTTTATTATTACAACATTATTGTTGTGATGAAATTTACATGGTTTTATTACAAATTTCATATTAGTTCAGTTACGTACTTCGAGCGATAGCGATAGTGAGAGATTGTAAATTTAATTTAAAAATTAAAAAAAAAAATAAGAAAAATGGGGGAGCAAATGTGAAAATTTCTTTGCTTTTCAAGTTTGTGATGGAAAATCGCTATATAAATGCTCGGCTCCAGCGTAGAATAACTTGGTTTATTAAATTTGCGAGCAACTCGAAATAAGTATAATATATAATATTATATATATATATTTCATGTGATTAATATAATAAATAAAATTTATTTATTTTAAAAAAAATACTAAAATATCTCGTTAAAATTCATTTTGCTTCTATTAATTTCTATCATTCATATGTCATTATAGATATTTTAATCATTTTGCATTTAAAATTCACTTCAATATTATTAAAATTTTATTAACATTTAACAATTTCAGAATTAAATGTCTTGTTTGTGAATAGATGAAAATCTAAACAAGAAATGTATAAGAAACTTTAAATAATGTAAGATTAGCTGCGAATCAAATGACTCATGAGTTGTTCGTGAGCTTTTTGAGCTCAGCTCGAATACTAATGAACCGAGCTGAGCTCCAGCCATAAGTTTTTATTGACGAATTGAGCTTGAGCATATCAAAATTCGGCTCGGCTCGTGGCCACTCCTATGGAATACTAATCACTCTTTATAATATTACTAAATATTTAATTTTAGAAATATAAAGATCGTTTAATTACATGTAAATATTGAATATAGTTTATCATTCGCAACGATTTTTGCGAATGTACATGCGTAAGGCCATGTTTGTCGCGTCCCTACTCCGATTTCTCATATTTCTTTAAGAACAAGATTCCCATTTTGCAGGCGCATCTATTTTCAAATTTTGAATAGGGAATTATGTGTTGGGACGCTGATACTTTGTAATACTATGATTTTGGCACATACGTATTCGTAACAGTCTTCTCGAGAAAGCCACAAGAAAAGAGGGTTTGAAAAGAACTTAAATTACCTGAAATATCTCAAAGCGATTGAGAAAGAGCGCACGCATAAACATCATCGATAAACCGCTCTCTTTCGTGCGAAAAATGAGCAAGAGGCATCTTTCGTCTCGGGTCAATGCAGCACGATACTTGAATCAATCAAATGGTATAGTCTTGGGAGATATACTATGTATATATTTATTCATTAATAGAGAGTGTCATTATTCACTTTTTCATTTCTATATTTGGGAATATGATTTTCTATGCCATATTTTTTAGCAAATGAATAAATATATGTTACAAATTGTTGTACACGTATACATAGTGAAACACCAATCGCCTCTTGGAATAGGTAACCACGGCTATAAGTTCGTACCATAAATTATGAAATGTTCTTCCTGAAAATGTCGAAATGGAACTTATTTAATTCATATGGATTTATTTGTTGAAACTTTGAAACTAAATATCTATTTATTTATGCAGAGATAAAGCGAAGGATTTGATAGCTAATTTTTTATTTTTTGGGAGGTAAAAAATGCAGTAACACGATAGAAAACTTGAGACTTGACTTCCAAGTATGTGTTAAATTAACCAAAGAAGCAAAACTGAGTAACCAAATTCATAAAATAAATAAATAAATAAAAATACCGGTTATAAGGTGCCACCAAACAAATCATATCTTTTATTGTTTTTATGGTGCACTTTTAAAATAAAGTTGCAATTATAAACTATCAATTGAGTGCTTCTTTGGTTGCATATAAAAAACTAAATCTTGTTCCAACCATGAAAACATAGATAAATGTAGCTTTTCAAATTCTCTCTTTTTAACATTAAAAAAGCAAAAGAAAGTCAATTGAGCGTTTGTTTGGTTGAATCTTGTAAGTAAAAAAAATAAATCTAATTTAAACTCATAAAACTTAAATAAATATAGTTGAAAGCTTGTATCCTTTTTTGGTTGAAAAGTTCAAAAAAATATTCATTCGAGTCTTTGAACTTTTAATTTAGCATAATAAGTACATTAATATCATTAGGAGACACTCGATCTGAAATCCTAATACACAACAGGTATTGATATATTTTTAACTTTTTATATCATAATCATATGATTTTACCTTAAAATACAAAAAACATGCTTAATTGCAATTTATTTTTAACCATTTAGTGTTAGCCATTTATTTTTAGAACTTTTGCACCAGTTGAAATATTAACTTTGATAACATCTATAATTAATTAAATATATACAATATTTCAGAATAACAAATAACATGAATGGAATCAGAAATACAATAGAGAGGTGAAATAAATAAAGACTCTTTTTGCATTTGGAATCAAGGGAAATTTGCTAACAAAATTCAAAAACTATTCAAAGTCATTGAGAGAATTTAAAATTACTCTCGGGAAGAACTATTCATTTACAGGTCTTATTCATGAACAAATACTTACAAATGAAAAATACAAAAGATAAACGTCTCTCCTAATTTTGGAACAAAATATAGACCCATAAAAATGCTTTTCTCTTCGCTGGTCTAGCTTATTTGTTGGATGAAGCATTTCTAAGGAAAATATTTTGATAAAAAATAAATTAAATTCTTAAATTGGGGAACAAGGAAAGATAAAATTGATGAGAAACTAGTACGTGATTTATTCTCAGGTTATGCAATTCAATTAGTTGACACTGGTGAGGTGAAAAAATGCAGCGGCCCTCTTGAGTTCGTCTCTTGACACACTTTCGGTTGTATCCTTCCAAGGTGATCCACAACTGCATCGAAAATTAATTAAATTAAAACAGTTATAAATGTTGGAGTTTAGTTTTGATATACAATTTGCGAAAATTAATTCGTACATAATTGGAGTGTGATAATTAAGAACTAACTATTGAAAATATTTTATGGTAATGGCTATTCAGAAGTGAAGTTTGTTTGGCTAGACAAGTATATAAATAAAGGATGTAAGTGTTTAAAACAAAGAAACTAGATTTTATTTTTTGAACTTTTTGGGTTGGATACAACTTGGAGGACTTGTGTTTTGTGTTTTCTTGAATTAATTAAAAATCACTTACACAATCTGATTTATGCTATTCCACATTTACAATAGATGGTGAAGATTTAATATATCCAATGACCAATATTGTTTCTCTAGAATAATCTCCATGAACACCTAGATATTTAAGTTTCAAATTTTTTTATAAAAATTTCTCTATAAATATTTTCAATTCTAGAAACTTACTAAAATTATAGTTCTAAATCTCTTTTTGGATAAGTCTTTTAATTATTTTGGGCCGGCTTTTAAATTTTCTAGGCCAACTCATTTTTACATTCAAACATGAAAACACATTATTATTTAGGCCCTAAATAATTTATTTACCCAAATCAATTTTATTTTTGATACTAACAAATTAATCATATATGAAATATTGTACGATTAAGATGATCAACTATCATTAGCTTGGTTTGTTATGTTGAGTTTTCATCTATTAGTTATTGGTTATTTCCTTAATTCTAGTCTTATCCACAAAACATCCAAATAGCACTTTAAGAAAACTTTTCAAACTGCATATACAATAGTTATTTGTTCTGGATATATAAAAATCACACATCCAATGTTAAAAGATGTGAAAAAAAAAATTTGGATCATCAATGCTAAAATCTACATGTATGGAAAAAACATTCACAAAATTTAGCTCATAAAATAAGTTCACCCATTAATGAACAAAAAATTGAGATCCATATCAAAGCACATATATTGAATGTGAATAAGATTTATTTCTCATCAAGAAATTTCATCCAACATTATGTTGTCATGACTTGTTTGTTGCTTCAGATCGAAAAGATTTTAGGACTTAACATTTTACGAGAATGCCCGATGCCATCATTATTGTTAAGTATTTTATGCCTAAACATTATATATACCTCGAATCACATGCTTCCTTCGGTTCAATATATGATTTTCTATCGCTGTCTATTGAATCAAACGGCACGCCATTATAATCCGCTTCTGTTTCTTGTTGAGTTTGAAGGGCTTGAGAATAATCCATTTGCATTTGGATCGCAATTTGATCATTATGATCGACAACATTGTTGTAGTTCAAATCCTGAACCCACGATTGCTTCCCAATCTCATCAGCGAGTTCCACATACGCACCTTCGTCATTTACACTCATCGGGTAATGGTTCGCTTCGTAGGGCGTGAGCATCTGGCCACCCGGATGATGTGGCAACACAAACACAGGGCCAGGATTATTTCCGAGGGTCATCGCCAGCTGCAGCTCCGAGGACGGGGAATATTGATGGTCCATCAACTGATCCCGGCACTCCTCCCTACAGATAGCCAGCTTAGCACACACATAGAGATACTCCTGAGTACACTGAGCCAGTTGCTCCTGGAGGAGCTTTATGTACCCAACACAGCCATCCACCGGAAACCTCTCTCGGAGATAAGACTCGAATTTGATCGACTTCATCGCCTCATCCCTCTCTTCCTGAGTTTCCAATGCATTTAATATTTTCATTATATTCGAGACCCCGAAAAGTTTGTGTGCATTTTGGAAAATGTTAGGTTCACTAGCTGGGAAATAAGGGGCCAAGGGGCACTTAGAGGAACATCTCCTCCTTTGGTACTTACATGCAGCACAAGCTGGGTTTGTACCACCTTTCACAGTCATTTTGAACAATTACTTGTTTCCAAAATCTAATTTATAAAACAATCCCAAGTCCTTTACAGTGGGGATAATATATAACTAATATAAATAGATAATGGAATGAGATTTTTTTGAATTTTAATAATTAGTGTTGGGTTGGGTTGGGAGATTGGTCAGCCGCCACGTGTCCTTCTGTTGGGATTCTGTATCCTAGTCGTATGGGAGACGAGAGTTGATATTTTGACCGTTGGAATATTTAAAATTGGAAATGAAATTGAGCACGAGACTCGGAGGGAACGGGTCAAAACCAATGAGAACCTGCCACGTTGCGCCAAATCAATCCTTGGTGGATTTTGGATTAATCCAACGGCTGAGATGGGAGTTTGATATTTACGCCCGTGAAACATGAAGTAGGAGATTGCATAAAAGAGGTTTTGAACCCCTACAATGTAGGTATTATCACCCTTTATTTGCTGCAAAAAGGTGAAATTGCTCATTTTGGGTGCCCCACGACCCAGCCCCAAGGGTTATGTGAGGGAGTTAAGTCAAGGTATCCAGCTGCCTCCTAGACAAATGGTCTCGTGCCTGGTGCACCCTTTATTTACCAATATACATATATGTGTTTTGTTTTTTTTTAACCTCGAAATCAAATATTATTAGACATGTTATAATTTTATGTGGGATTTCAACTTTCGATATCAATCTACAAGGATAATTTTTTACACCTGGATTAAGCTAATACAACTCATGTTTTTATATTTGCATGCATGCATATGTAATCCAACCTTATAATTAAGTCGTTCAATTAATATTATTTCACATTGACTAATAATAAATCTAAATACTATATATAATTACTTGGGCACCATCATTTCGGAGCCGACTTTCGAGATCGAGTTTTACCTTTGTAATAGTTACATGTCTAAATTTAATAAAATCAAACATTAGAAGTTGAAACTGGATAGTATACTATCATTATTTGAATAATTGTTGTTTAACTTTTTCTATCTTCTAGTGGATAGGTGACATGAAATATATTATTTGTTTTTATCTTTTCATCGTTCTTATCGGTTTTCGATGGCTCGTACTGTTATACCATTGTGTAACCATCGAACAGTTGAGTAATGAAAGGGTTTGACTATACCCAAAGTAGGGTATTTGCGTTCTTCTTGAACTATGAACATGACAAGTTGCTCGATCTTGCACCATGAACAAGAAATTTCATCTTATGATTCATAATTAAGGAATAAATAAGCTTCCTGATCTTGCAACGCGAGCAAGATATTCCAATTAATGATTCATAATTCAGAAATGATAGTTCTATCTGAAATTTTTTTCTAATTTCGTTACCAGCTGATGTATAGCAAAATAAGTATTTGTATGTGATTGATGCAAAGTGTATTGCATTTATAATCTTAATAAATATTTTTCTTATTATGTCAACGGGTAAAAAAATCGGATGAAAATTTTAGGTATAACTATCATCGCTCGGACCCGTCATCGCTCGGACCCGGGGTGGTGGGGGCGCCAATGAAGTGCCCACAGGCATAACAAAACCTAAAATTTAGCATTTTATGACTTTAATTCAATATCAAAATATAAAGAGGGAAGAAAAAATTATTATTTATGTATCCATGAACGAAAAATGACTCTTAATATCGTCACAATCCTAACAAATACGAAAATAGCGATATTGGATGAATAAGAATAAAGTCTAACAAGCAACCAAAATAATAAGAAACAAATCAATATAAAAAATAAACCTATTCTTATTAATTTAGTATCTATTCTAACATCTCTCAATGAATATATATGCACATACTCGCCCCCACATATATATACTAGTAAATGTGCACACACGATGCGTGTATACGATATTTGATACATTACAATTTTTTCTTTCACTTTGGGTGCAATTTCATTTATTGACAATTATAATGTAATAAACATAATATTTATAGCTTTACTTATTCAATAAATCACATCAAAATATAATGAATATGGTACAAAAAATTTAATTTAGAATCCATAATTTTGTAAGGTATAGAAAATAAATCTAATAATACTATGAGAGGGAAAAAAGGTAATTTGCGCTATCGAGCATTTTAATAAAAGGATTTGGTTACAACTTACAAGTACCCGACAGAATATCAAAGACATAGTATTCAGAAAAGTTCCATAACTTGCATCTAATAGGATTGAATAAATGTAAAATATTTGATTTCAATTATCACACAACATAATTTTATATTAGATATGTATTAAGACATTTATCTCCATTTATGGGTTGGTTGCAAATAAATGGATAGAGATAATAGTATTTATCAACAAGATTCTAATATATTAATCAATAGATTATGATGACTGTTTTGAATTTATAAATATGACCTTATATGATTGAGTTCTAGAATTAATTGAGTGAGGGTAATTTAAGAAGCAAAAAATGACCCTTCTAGAGGAGTCTACTGGAGTTATGCTAATTGTAACATAAATTAAAGTTTACAGAAAGGATAAATGAAAAGATATTGGAGTAGAAATAGGTATAATTTAAATAACCAAAATTAGATTAAACATTTAGTTTTTGACGTTATTACTTAATGAATTGATGTGGCTTAATTACTACTCAAAAAAATTGAACCACCAAGGAGAAATAATACAGCCTAAACCTAGCAATGAACAATGAGTTTAATCCTACATTGAGCTAAAATTCCTAAAATAAGATGGTTATTATTTTTTTGTCCAGTCATGTTTATTGTGCATATTTAGTAAACTCTATGTATAAATAGTCATACAAATTAAAACTTGTACCAAACCCATCCACCAAATATTTCTCTCACAAAGACATAATACAAACCACACATTGCTTGAAGTCCCTCTACCTCATAGAGGTCTTGGCTGGTTTTATTGAGGTATTATTCATTATTTTTTCATGTTTCAATTTTTATTACGTCTTCTCTTTTATCAAATTGCATTTGGTTAAATGGTTCTAATTTTATGATCTTTTCAAAATTAGCAAATTTTTTTTGTCCCATAAGAACATGTTCTTGGAAAACAAATTCAAGAACACTATTTTCCTTTGAAAAACGCGATCAAGAAAATGTTTTTTCACCTCGATTTTTGACACTTTAGAACACCCTTTCGCATAAGAAATAATTTCAGAATTTTAAACTCAAATTATTATGTTTTATATCTTTCGTGATTTAATTTTGATCATGCCTTTTCTTTTAGCAAAACGCATTTGGTTGAGAGGTTCTAATTTTAAGATTTCAAATTGCAAATTTTTATGTTTGGAATTATTATTGGAAAACAGATTCAAGAACAATCTTTTCCTTTAAACAACGCCATCAAGAAAATGTTTTGTAAACTCAATTCAGAACACTTCATTTTTAACCTCCATTTAGAGCAATTTTCCGGATATGTTAAAACTTACTCCAGAAAATGTTTTTCTATCCCAGAAAAATTCATTCTCACAAAATTCTTTTCATGATAACTAAGAGTTGGATTTACTATTTTCTTTTTAAATTTTATTCTGACCCATTTTGAATTTGTTAATTGTAGATTTAAATGGAATTATTCAGAAAAGCAATCAAGGTAAAACTAAGCAATAGAGACAGATATTTGGTAGCTGAGGATGATCAAGAACATGTGGGCCAAGACCGAGATGGATCGTCGAAGAACGCAATCTGGACCGTCGAATTTGATGAGGGTGACAAATTTCTACGGTTCAAAAGTTGTTATGGCAAGTATCTCACAGCCACAGATATACCTTTTATCCCTGGCTCAACAAGGAAAAAGGTGCTCCAAACAATTCCAAAGAAAAAGTGCACATCCATTTTGTGGGAACCATTAAGGGACGGATTCTCCGTCAGGTTCAAAACCCCGTCTGGGCACTTTCTGCGCCCGAAGGGAGCTTTGCCACCCTGGAGGAATTGCGTTACACACGAAGTTCCTCACAGGATGGGCACACAGGAAAAGATTTTGTGGGATATCGAAATGGTTGAGGCTCTACCAAAAACGCCAACCCCATCACCTTCTATTTATGTTCGGCAAAATTCAATTGTAGATTTTCCGATCCAAAGAACAACACCGACCCTTGCACCTATCAATTTCGTTAGCAAGATAAGTTAGTGATTTGTTGTCTTTGTGATGGCTTGTGAATTATTGCTTAATAATTGGGCTTGAGAATTGTTTTAAATTTTGATCTTGAGGGATTTTTCTTCTTTTCTTGTTTTGTTGATACATTTTTAAAAGACTCTGTGAGACATAAAAATTGTCGAAATACTCGTGTTGACGCCTTTGCTTTCATCGAATATTCGTTTATATTCTAGTATCGATTTTCATTTTAAAAAACCTTTCATCTTCAACGTTCCACAAGGCACCATCAACTTGGAGAGCTTTTAATCATCTACTTTCCACAAGGCACCCGACGAATCACCCTCCATGACAACAATAACGAAAATTTCCAGAAAATAATTGAGTCTGTATATAAGAGAGGTTGATATAACTTGATTTTACCTTAAAAAATTTTGTATTGGATACAACTGGGAGCCATGTTGCCTACGAGTGTCCCAAGCCATGTTACCTACGAGTGTCCCGAGCCATGTTACGAATGAATTAAAAATAACTTACACAATCCTATTTATACTACTCCACATCCACGATACATGGCGGAGATTTAATATATCCAATGATAATCTTTATAAATATCCAGATATTTTGCTTTCCAATTATTTTCTAAGTTTTCTCTAGAAATATATTCGATATAGAAACTTTATAGAATCGTGGTTTTAAATCTCATAAGTCTTTTAACTATTTTGGGCCTTATATAATACTCTTAGATTGTCTAGTCCAACTCATTTTTACATTCAAACATGAAGACACATTATTATTTAGGCACTAATTAATCTATTCACCCAAATCAAGTTTAATTTCAGCACTAACAAGTCTATCGCATGTGAAGCACTGCACGATAATGATGATCAATTATCGCCTATAATAGTGCTTGTATGTATCGATGTTTTCACAAATGGTGTCGAATAATCGAACTTACAATTATATATGGATCTCATTTTGCCTCAATCTTCAATATCACCACACCTAATTTCATCATGTTGTCTGAAACTAATTTTAACCAAAAACAAACATAGCAAGCATTCTTTGGTATTTTTGAAATACCCAAGATCGATGCCTTTGCATTCGTTGAATGTTCGCCTAATTTAGTATCGATTTTCATTTTAAAGAAGAACCACCCTTGCACCTGTCAAATTCATTAGCAAGATTATTTATTGATTTATTGTGTTGTAAATTACAACTTATAATGGCTTGTGCTGAGACTAGAATAGACTTTTCGTCCTCACCACACACAAAAATAAAAATTGTCATTGCTAATATTTTTCTTTCTGGAAATAAATAAATTACATTTTGCACATCCATGTATACTATATTATTATTATTCTACTTATGATTTAGGCACAAACATAATATTTTAAATTAAATACTCCATCCACAAATAATCAGAGATTTTGATTGCACATTTAAAAATAAAAAATAAAAAAAATATATATATATATATATAATAGTTTAATATTTTAATATAATAAAAATATCAAAATTATCCTCATGTTATATTCAAAAAGATACATTTTATATTTTTATTCTATTTAAATATTAAATTATTATATTTTAAGAATTCCTGAAAAAATATGATAAAGAGGAAGTATATATTTTGGCAATATATACGCATTAATGTATGGTATCTCCATACACGTGAATTTTCTTTGGTTGCATTATATTTTTAAGAATTTTTAAATGTCAAATATCCCAACAAAAAAACCCCGTAAAATTATAGCGTTTTCATTAGTCTCTTTGATTTAATTTTTACATCAATTTTTTTTAAAAGTTATTTTTCCATATTAAAATAAATATTTAAAAAATGCACACACTTTCTTTCTCAATAATTTTTTAAAAATATTGAAATAATCATATATTATTTATAAAATGCGCATGCGTGTTTTACTCTTATCCAAACCAGGCAACGGGTTTAATATATATCTTATGTTTTTGGTGGAAAAAAGTAATATTTAATTGATAAAATATGAACAATAGATTTTGCCACTAAGAATTTTACTCTAACAATTCTTATCGGATTTCTTAAAAAAAGAGAGACATTTTTGACGAAATATTTTAGGTCCTAATTTCTGAATTTTGGAATGAAATGAAAGTTATAAATACGAAATAAACAATGATGGGAATACTCTTACAACTTGGATACATCAACATTATCCACGAACAAATTGAGAGCATTAACTTTACAAAAGCCTAAGTACAGTAAATTACATGAACACTTTGTTCTTGGATCTAATTTGGGTAACTAGTCTCATCAAAATCATCCAATGACAAGTAAAGCTCGTCCAAGTACGAAAGCTCCGTCCCATCGCCACCATCATCGTGCTCGTACACTCGACATACTACCCATTTGCCATAATCCTACAAAAAAGAAAACATCACAATATATCAAAAATAAAAATTATGATCATACTTCAATCACTTTTCACAATTTTTATCATCCTTTTCATTTCGGCATACCATTTTTTTATCTCCTCGTCTTTTTGATGATGATCTAGTTGTACTTGAAGAACCATATTCCGATAGCCTATACTCGTCCATTATCCAATTTGTTTTAACCCCCTCATTCGGGGCTTCACCATGGTAGAAAACATGGTATTTTTTCACACCAACTACTTGGTTCGCACTTGAAAATATCGGTTCATCAACACCTGCAGCCTCCCAATACCCATTTTCTGTAATCCGATTCGATGTCTTCCTGCTAAAGAAGTACCATTTGTTTCCCTCGGCCATAGCTTTACCTTCAAAATTAAAACACGTTAGAACTTTATTTTCCTCACATACATAAACACAAAGTAAAAATGTATGATGAAGTTTAATTTAGAGTGCCACATAGTTTAATCTTTTTTTGGACTTGATCAATGAGAATTTTACCATATGAGCAAGCTCACTGCATAGAGAATTCATAAAATTGCATAAATCTATTTCGGATTCTGATAATGCTTAAAATCGCGACACTGTTCTAAAACACTCATATCAAATAAAAGAAAAATTAATCTACAATCTAATTTTTTAACGATTGTTAAATACTCTATTGAAAGTGAGAAACGCAACAAAAACGTTAAATATTCTCGTGATACTTTATTCAAAAAATTAAAACATAAAATAATAATCCAAAAACTTTGCACATACCATCCAAATCCCAAGGATCATAAGGATTGAGACCAAGATCGGGGATGACGTCCGGGTGAAAAGGTAATAGAGAGGCTTTCCTTTGAAGGAAATGAACCACAAGCTCTTCGTCGGTTGGATAGAATCGAAAGCCCGGTGGGAGACTAGTATTCTTATCCCCCATAGTGGAAATATTTATGTATCTAAATGTAAGAAGAACAAGTATAGTGAAGAGGATAGAAGAATAGTGGACTGGAGTTGAAGGTTTGATTGGGGATGATATATTTATAGTGAGAGGGAGAGAGAAATTAAAAGATTAGTTGACGTGAGGTTGAAGGTGTGTGTGCAAGTTTGATCACTGATGAAGAAAACAACTAATATAATATAAATAGTGAAAGAGTGTGTATGATATAGATAGTTTATTTATATTTTGAAAGTGTTGGTGGGGGATGATTTCCGAGGCGGCTGCTTTTCAATTAATAGGATGTTGGACACTTTCCAAGCAATAGTATGGGATGGGGACACTTTTTAAAATTCCACTTTTAGAATTATTTTTAAATAGTTAATTTTAAAAATAGATTTAAAAAGATAAAAATAGGTGTATATGAAAAATTAGTTATAATATATAGTTAAGGCTATTTTGGTAATTAACTATAAAAAAATGGAATTACCTTTTGAAATCATCCATGATAGTGCTTCTAAAATTACTATTGAGAAAACAAAAATAAATTATTAAAAACATATACTTTAATTTTACCAATCACTATATGCTATAATTTTAAAGAAAACTAAGCAACAGCGTGTAGTAAAAAGCAATTTCAAACTGACACTTAGTCTTGGAGGCAACTAAGACATAAGATTACCAATAGGGGCTGGTCTGAGTGGAAGGGACTCAGACTGCTTATGTTAAGATCTCGAGTTCGAGTCTCAATGAATGCAACAACCATTTTGGGAGAGGTTCCTGCTGCGGCGTCCGACCGTACCTCGAAAGATTAGTCATGTATTGCAAAAAAGACTGGAAATATTTTGGTAAATAAACAAAAAAAATTAAGACATATGATTATTTCACTCTGCCCATTAACTAGCCTCCATGGAGCCATATGTTAGCTGGATGGGCCTGTAGAACCTTTATGTGGCTATACAAAATCCCCTACATATTCTAAAATAATGAAAAATAATATTTGAATTAGCCCTCATAATAATTTTTAGTCCCTAGGAATAATTTCTGTGATATCGTGTGTGTTATTGTAATAGGTAGCTAGAGTTAAGAAAAGTTATATAAAAGATTGTTTAAAAAAAAAGACAGAAAGACAGTTAATTGATATTACTTGAATCATGAAAATAAGAGTAGGGATTTCAATTATGTAGAATGCCTAAAAGGTGTTGGCAACAAAGTTTTGGTAAACATGTAGAGAACAAACAAAGAAAGAATTACTAACCTCATAAATTTTTTAAGGGTGACTATAAGTCCGTAACGCGATATTAGTTTAAAAGTTAAATAAAAATGGGATTAGTTGTAAGTCCCTATAAATTTTACAAACCAAAGTTACAATAAATAATTTGTGGAACTAAAAACTAATTAGTTTTTTCCAAATTCCACATTATATATTCATTCATGCGTTACCATCTTCCAACAGAGAGATAGAGAAAGAGATGAGAGAATTAGGGCTCTAAAAACAAAATTCAACGGATCGTGGGGAAAGACCATCCCAATCAACGATTTAAATACAGATTCAGGTTCATCCCCTAACTCTTCGGGTTTGGTCATACCCGTTCTAGCCCTAGGCAACAAAAACTCATTTTAAAAGTTGATTGGTTGTAAAAAATATCGTTCCGTAATGAAATTCATGTCAATTCTATATAGGTTTGTGTTTGATTGATAAATCATCGAGTGAAGAATTCCAACTTTCTTCTTCGAGCTTTCCTAGGGAGCTTTATGATTTTAATAATGTGCTTGCAGATATATGAATTCAATAATATTGTAACTATATTTTAAGTACTAGATTAGATGTAATTGTTGATTTCGTATCAAATTCGCCAAGTTTTGAGTGGATTTTTAGTGAAATTGGGTGTTGGGAGGGGGAGGCTCAGACCCATCAGAGATTTACTTGGATGGGTCAGGAACTTGCTGTTTTTATTCAGGTCTATTTGGGATGTACTTGAATGGGTTGGAAACTTGCTATTTTTATTTGGACCTATTCGGGATTGGTGGATGGGTCAGGGCAGGTACCAGGACTGGTCCGATTAGGGTTGCACAGGTCGGGGTTCCGGAAACTTGAATTTTTGCAATGTTTGTGTACATTAATCAACTTTGGACTATAATTTAGAATTTTTTGTTCTCATGGATTTATGTTGGAATAAACCTTGAGTTGGTTGGGTATTCATGTTTAATTTGATATGATGAAAGATTAATCAATGGTCGTTATTGACATTTTATAACAGAATATATGTTTAAATCACTTGATAAACTAAATTGTATGTAAGTGAAGCATAAGCTGAATTAAAACATATTTGATTGATGATAGATTGCTTGAATATCAAGCAGGACTGTGGAAGGTATCGAAAGTAAGCTCGTTTACTTCAAGAATTTATAATTTGGTTTTTGGCACACGGAGGAATATTATTCCGTGGTGGTCATTGGCCTCATAAGCTTTATTTTCAGTTGGCCG
Source organism: Embelia ribes (assembly GCA_001753735.1). Taxonomy (NCBI): domain Eukaryota; kingdom Viridiplantae; phylum Streptophyta; class Magnoliopsida; order Ericales; family Primulaceae; genus Embelia; species Embelia ribes. The sequence goes on along the minus strand of MKEJ01042077.1, from coordinate 6,598 downwards.
ATTCAATATTGGGAGTAAGCTTTGGCCAATTCAATATTGGGAGTAAGCTTTGTTATTCCAAGGATTTTTTTGGCCTCAGAAGCTTTATTTCGAGTGAGCCAGTTCCACGAGAGCCATAAGTCTCTATGTAAAGCCTCAAAATATTTATTATGAGTAGGAGAACTGTATATCTTAGATTGTTGATTATATTGGATGGGTTGATGGTTGAAAGGTTTTAATGGCTTCGGAAGCTTTATTCCTAGTGGAAGGACTGCGTGTCCCAGATTGTTAACTGTATTAAATAGGTTGATGATTGAAAGGTTTTATTGGCCGTTATTGGATGTTTACATCAGTAGATGTGCATGCTTTTTATTAAATTTACATATCTGTAGTCGATGTTTCATTAAACGTTTCTTTAGAATTGAATTAGTTCTGACTCGTGCCTACTTGGTTGGTTTGCAAATATTTTTTTTTTTGAAAATTCCGAGTAGAATTAGGAAATGAAGGTCAAGGAAGCTGAAGTTAGGAATAGGTTGATACTCACTCGGGTGTTGAGGTTTTCCTCATGCATTTTTTTTTTTATGTTTTTCAAATAGTTGCAAGTCGTTGACCGGGTTTATTTTGTTTTGACATCATAGAATAGTTGTATAGACAAAAAATGACAATAAGGCCAAGTGAATTTTATTTATTTAATGGCACATTGAAGTAGTTTTATTACTAAAGGATGACTTTCAGTGGTGTTGATTTGAGTTTTTGTTATGGTTGGTTGTTAATGACATATTCGAAATGTGTTTGAATTCCGGGGTGTTACAATTAGAAAGGTCAAATCAAGTTAGAGTTGAAGACTAAACACATCAGACAACATATATGACATATCAATCGACTGATATGTCATTTAATAAAAATAGTAGATTATTTTTCACAACAACAACCAAAAATTTTTCGATGGACATATATCAATCGACATACACTACATCATTCGACATATTTGGTACAACAAAGGAGAACTTATTATGGAGTTGCACATCAATCGATATATTTATGTATCAATTGACTGAAATTAGTTGACTGATTTTCCTCAATTTATATAAAAAAAGTCTTTTCACTCGTTTTCTAGTCATTTTACCTCATTTTTCCGCCCTAAACATCCCTAAACATCCTAAAGGGAGGGAGAGGAAATTTTGGGTTCAAATCCTCGATCTCTTGTGATCAAAAAATGCCATGAACATTTAGGATAGAGATTTGAACTCCTATCGTCGTAGTCTTTACCATGAGGTAAATTTCTCTCGTTATCTCTTAATTTTGTACAGTCTCGGTAGTTTTTAACCATCAATGAATGTTTTCAGTCTTTGTGTTTCGTAGATTCGTCGAAGTTTCATTTGCTTTTCCGGTAACTTTCCATTTGGACATTAGTCATCTGATTTACGACGGATATTTAAACTAATGTATAACTACGAAAACTTGTTAACTTTCTATTAGCTATGTTGTAATTGGATTTGATTGCATGTTCATTTAAATTTGTACTAGGATAAATGGTAGTTACCAAGTTACTTTTACTATATAAGTTACGGTATGGTAAAAAAGTAAAAGTTAGTAAAAATCTCGTATTATGAAATGTGTGTAATGAACTAGATAACATATGTGTGGTGAATATGTGAATTGTATGGGCAAAAAGTGAAAGAAGGTTAAATGTTAAATACGGTGAATGTGGTTAAAAGAAATGATCGGATTAAGTTCATGCATTTAGTGTTCCGTAAGGGAGTAAACGCCCACCTAAGAAAATAGTTTAGGTGCAGACTTGTATCCAATCACTCAGACTAAGTTCACGTGTTTAGTGTCCTATAGGGGAGTAAACGCTCATCTAATAAAATAGTTTAGGTGATACTTGAGTCCAATCACTAAGATTAATTTCATGTATTTAGCATCCCATAGGAGAGTGAATGCCCAAGTAATGAAAGAGTTTAGATGAGATTTAAGTTCGATTTATCTAGATTTTGATCCGAACGTGATCCGTATGATAATAGAGGTTTATGTGGTAAGTTGTGGAATATGATAACGGAAACTCATATGGCAAGTTGTGAAATGCGAAAGTAATGTTATGAACCAAAATGATGTAATGGTTGATGTAATTATGGAATTGAGGCAAGTGTTATATGTTGTGGTACATGTTGTGGTACGTGAAAAATATATATCTCGAAACGGATATTTTTGCAACAAATTTGGTTTTTTCTTGATAAATATTAACTACGGGCTAATCAAAAATGAATTTTTACAGTCGTGAAGTCCGTTTTAAAAGTAGTTAATTTCGGATTTAGGAACAAAATTTTCCGTATACCCACTTTCTGGTGGTGAATTCAACCTAAATGTAATTGAAAAATAAATTAGGACAAAGCCGTGCAAATGTAAATTTAGTAATTAGGGCAAGTCCGTGCATCCCACGTGTGTGAATCTAGAACTGTGAGTGGTCACTCCGTTGAATGCGTGCGTGAGAGAAAGAGAGAGAGAGAGAGAGAGAGAGAATTATGCAACTATTGTCAAACGTCCAGGTGCGTAGTGAATACTGTCAAAAGGGGAAATTAGGTAAACCAAGGACCACATAAAAGTGTTTGTTTAAGCTTGAGAGGAAATTTGGGAATTACTTCCTCATTAAGCTAAGCTTATTCAAACTCTCAACTTTCTCAATAAGCTAGCTTATTCAAACTTTCTCCTTGGAAGATTCTAATTAACGTTGACTCATAATTGAGACCGAATCATCATGTTTTGAGTTGAATATATATATTTTGTTGAGATTTATTAAATTTAGAATTTTTTGTTACCTTTGCTTGTACAGTTGTACTGATTGGTGACTTGTATCTTGTAATATTTAAGAGAAATATGTGGTAATTGTGCCATATGAATCTTTTCTCCAAATAATTATATTTTTTGTAAACATGAAAATTTTCACGATACCAGATTTATCAATCTTTTCACAGTTCTGCTCCATTTAAGGGACAAGAGAACAAGTACCATTAATGCAATTTACACAAATTACAAGCAAATATAAAATAATCATAGCATATTAATGAAATTTCCCCTATTATGGTACGGTGTTTTGGGTCCTTTTTACATTATGGTAATACTATTGTAATTAATATTTTTTTTTAAACTAAAATATTACATAATATAACTCCTTATAAAAAAAAACTATAATATGTTGAATGCAACATATATTTTAATTAGAAATACTAAAATTAATATTATTATTATATAACACAAACGGAGTTACTTACATTTTAATAAAAATTTATCATATTTATTAAAATAAATTATTTTTTCTATAAGTAAGTAAATTAATATAGAAAATGGAAGTCGTGTTTTTCAAAGGTTAAGTCAAGTTAATCAATCATTCACGACCTTTTTTTTTGGAAGTAATCATTCACGACCTTTGCCACCTTGTAAGATATAACTTTTCAGCGGAGAATCTAGGATTTTCTAGTAAGAGTCGAGTCTAATTGAGTTATATAAGGAGTTATGTATATTTTTTTAGGGGGTACAGTTTCAGGGCAGAATTTAAAATTTTAATTTTTTTTTTATAAATATTTCGTAGATTTTTTGAAGGCTAGAAAGAGTCATGTCCTCTTCTTGCTTCCCTTCTTGGTCTGCATATGTCGCTTTTCATATGACTTTGTCATGGTGTAATGTAAAAATTCCTTTGAAGATGTACATTCTATTTCTAAGAAACCCTAAACCCTATTGGCCGCCGGTTTTGATTATTTGGATGTAAATTCTTGGAATGTTCAAAACAGAAAAGAAGTGAGATACCAAAATTTGTAAAGAGTTGATTTTGAACAAGGAATGTTAGTGGGAAAAAATCAAAAAAGAAGAAAAGAAATTGAAACCTACACTCTAGTTTACGAGTATGTCGAAATGAAAATAATGCAATTAATTAATTTCAATCAGAGGACTAAATTTTCTAGCCGGAGGAAATTGTTAAAACATTTTATAAATTAAATAGCCTATCTAAAAGTATGCAAAAATGTTGTTAGGAAAATAAAAGTTGAACTTATATATAAGATGGCCTTATATTTGAATGTTGATTTATATTTTTATCATCATTTTCATAAATTCATCCGCATTGGAACCCTCTTGGTCTTTCATAAGTTTAGGTATTGATCAAATTATATTTGATGCTAACTTCCACGGCTAAAAGAAGAGGAATAAATCAACAAAAAGGCTACTTTTTTGTCACCGCCCATATTGCACATGTTTAGCATAGACTTAGAGTTCTTTTAACTTACTTCAGTCTTTGAAGTATTTATTCTATATTATTTTTCTCTTTCTCCATTCTAACAAGATTTTATTCTAAAATATGATCTAGAGAGTCCAGATTCTAGTTTACTACTCCTAATTTAGACCCTTTTTTCTTTCGTAGTAATTTCAATCGTTTTGAATGCTAAATCTTCCAAATATTTGACCATACTCGCACCAAAGAATTGTTGAAAAAGGAAGTATTTTTTTATGTGTTTTATGAGGTTGAAACTTAAGAAAGTTATCAGTTTTGATTCAATTATTATGTGTGTTACATATAATATTTTTTTCCATTCTTGGATAGTATTTAAAACTTGTGATACAAGCTTCAAAATGGTATATTACATCGTTAAAAATCATAAAACGGTATGAATGAAAATTAGCTTTAAAGTAAATGATTGAAAGAGAATTGAAGTTGGGTTAAGTCAAATGTGGGAATTGTCTTATATTGACCAAGTAAATGATTGTTTCATTATATAGATACAATTGCACGTGCAACTAGAGATATAATCTAATATGGTATCTAATTCGTGTAACCTAGTATGACACCAACACATAAAAGTACAAGCACCATACGCGTGCCGTCTGGTCCTGGGCCGGGGCCGGCCTCAAGCTCGGGCTCGGGCCCAGGGCTTGGTAGCTAATTGCGCATGACACATTAGGCACGTTCTTGTCCTTGTCCTTGTCCTTGTCAGGGTCCGAGGTTCGAGTTCATGGCTCAGGTTAGGTGTGCATGTGTGGTTTGAACCAAGTATTTAATTTTTAATTAAATAATTTTGAAAATTTATTAAAAAGACATATAAATTTCAAAACTTGACAAATAAGTTCAGAGTTTCTAGAAAATCCTACTGCACCTATATTCAACCATTGTTGATGGCAGGTTTGGATTTTTCTCAATCACTAGACCCATGATGGTGACAGTATGGCTTAAACACTCAGTTTTTATGGCTATAAAAGGACTAGTTTTCAGTCATTTTAAGGACACAACAAAATAGATAGTATTTACACTGCAATACACTCACTCACAATCATATAGACAAAGAGAGTATTGCACTATCAAAGCCTTGATAAGATGCCTCGATTGAAGTTTCCTTCAAGCCGTGAAAGCAGACGTTGTACATTGGAAACTCATTGCCGATGCAGGTTAGAAGCAGATTGGTGGCAGGTAAATTTGATTTTATGGAGATACAGTCATACTGTAGTCTCGTCTAGCATCTTTAGCATACAAAATTCAACAATATATTCTATATGATTTACTTTCTATTTCACATTTTATTCAGTAATTGAATATAATGGATTTTTCAAATTCTGTTACGAAATTATTATTGATATACATAATGGGAGTAAGCAACAAGAATTAAAATGATACTACTATTTAAAGATTTCTTTTTCTTTCTGATTTGATGAGTATTCTGCACCAGAAAAAAAGAGGCTACTTTTTCCGTCCATAGATAATAGATCCAATTTAAACAGCCCATAGTTTAAGCCCGAATTTGAAAATTAATTTTTAATTTTTGAATGAAATATAATGTAATAAACTTATATTCTTATCAAATTTATCTTACTTTTATACCTAGTAATTATGAAGGCAATAATAATAAATTTATTTTATTTTTGGCAATGGTTCTACATCCCGACAAGGCAAAGTAGGCAAATTTTTCGACATTTAAAAAATAGAAAGTTATGCAATTATTTGATTGAGTAATAGAAACTTGTTAAATTATCATGGGCAATATCTTTACGCGTGCAAGTACAATTATTATGCAGTAATGATACAACAACTTTTTAAAATTTTAATGTACGTCTTTGACTTATGTTACTTGTGGACATGTTACTAGAAGACCTGGTATCATACTGACAATTACATAATTATATTGTAACATTAATGTAACAAGTGGATGTTAAAATTCGAAAGTTACATATGATAAATAAAACAAAACGCTGCTGGTTTTGATCCTGCAAAAGGCAAGTTTGGTTGGAGCTCTTAGTTTTGCCAACAGTTTCAAGGTGCGCAATCAAGAATTTTGATTGGCTCTCATATATATATATGTATATATATGCTATAGGTAGTACTATAAGTCTTTTGTGGTGCGATGTAACTAAGCTACTGCTAGGTGGGTCTCTTTCTTATTTCATTTCAAATTTTTTTTTCTAGAAGATGAGATATCCAATAGTGTTTATAATTTTAGAAATTAGCTAAACGGTCTTTCTAAATAATTTATTAAAATTATTGGAGGCAATATATATTACTGATAGATATGCAATTATATACATAATGAAACACATGAACTGTTACTGCAATTAAGCCAAAATTACCTGCCTCACATGCTTA
>MKEJ01042073.1:0-19364 GCA_001753735.1 Embelia ribes | reverse complement strand
TTATGTGTAGCTTAATTTATAATTGTTAGATAGTGTATTATTATCTCACCTAAAAACTTAAACTATTAAAATACGTGCATTTTGTTAATTATTAATTCAATAGTAGTTAAGAGTCACTTTTCCTTTTCTTGCCTTTGCTTATAGATAGTAATTGATCGCACGCAATAAGATTTGTATATTTGGTTATTCAGATAATAAATAATTCAAAGGTGTGCAACATTTACCCACATATTTTATTTACATACAAAAAGTCAAAAATTCCAAACTCACTACCAACACTTTTAAGTTTCATTTTTTTTTTTTTTACCTTATTTCAACTTTCCTTTTATTTTTAAATCAAAACCATTTACCCATATTAAACTTAATTTTTTAGTGACATTGTTGTCCCAAATTTTGTAGGGTAAATTTTTGAAGTTACGTTCTTTTTAACTATTACAATTGATATACACTAAAAAATTAAAAATAAGTTATTTAGACAGAGAAAAATTATGTTTCCATATGAAAGACTATAAATTATTTGTTTATTTGCTTTTTATCTGTATGTGGGTACTGTTTATTTTAGATTGGTTGGCCTGTGTGTATCAAAATAATCAAACTAAACATTAAAAAAAAAAAAATCTATTAAGTTAAAGCGCCACTTAGAATAGTTTAAATTCCAGTATATATTTTATATAATTGTCTAAATTTTCTTTCAGAAGGTGATTATATTTCATTGTATATAATTTTTTAAGAGTCGGTTTTTATTTCAAAAGTATTAAAATATATAAAAATTGAACCTATAACATAGGGAAAATAATAGTTTACAAAGTTTTAATTTGTTCTTCTACTACAAATTGATCTGATTTAGGAAATATGTCTACAATATGACTACACGTCTAGAAGGGGATATATAATTTTAGTTTATGTGTAGCTTAATTTATAATTATAATTAGATAATGGGTTACTATCTTACCTAAAAAATTAAACTCTTAGAATATACACATTTTATTAATTATTATTACTTCAATAGTAATTAAGAGTCACTTTTCCCTATTCTTGCCTTGCATATAGATAGTAATTGATCACACACAATAAGACTTGTATATTTGGTAATTCAGATAATAAAGAATTTAAAGATGCCCTAAATTTACCCGCATATTTACTTACATACAAAAAGTCAAAAATTCCAAACTCACTACCAACACTTTTAAGTTTCATTTTTGTTTTTAATCTTATTTCAACTTTCCTTTTATTTTTAAATCAAAATTATTTACCCATGTTAAACATAATTTCTTAGTGACATTGTTGTCCCAAATTTTGTAGGGTAAATTTTTGAAGTTATGTTCTTTTTAACTATTACAGTTGATATACACTAAAAAATTAAAAATAAGTTATTTGCAGACGTCGTACATTTATATTTTTCTATTCTAACTTGGAAAGCAATATCTTTTTTTTATTATATATTATTTTTATTTGTTTTAGATAAGTTCCCAGCGCCTGGCTTTATGGAATAATTACAATGATGATACCCATAGTTGCAAACCGAATTTCAATTTGTTCCCTATACTTTAAATTGTCATTGTAATAATCTCCATATTGTAGGCAAAATGACAGGAATATTCCCAAGTTTATTAAAAAAGTCATATTTGGCCCCTTAGGCTTTTCTCATATTAAAAATATTAAAGTGCTAAAAATAGAAGTGAGACCAAAAATAATTATCACAAAAAAACTAATTTAATCTTTACCAAGTTATATATGATTATTTTATATGAGTATCATCAGCTAAAATAATTATTTATATCCATATGTTAATCAAAAAAAAACTCCATCACAAGAATTCACTTCGATCAGTACTGAAATGGCTTGTTGAAAACTCGGAACAAAAGAAATGTGATTTTTTGCTTTAGGTTCAGGGTTTTCTTTGATCATGCATGACAATTCAAATTAAAAGAAGCAAGATAGAATTTAATCACATAATATGTTTTTATTTCTCAATTCAATTATTTTGATTACAACTGAGTAAAGGCTTACAAGAGCAAAGATTACTTTGATCTACTCTATTACTACTTCTAAGGCTAAATTATGACTACTTCTGGATAAAACATGTGTTGGGAGAGTGTGTTTATCATTTTTGCTATTGTTTCTGCTTTCATAGAGTCAGTTAAGTAACTATTCTTAACTGTTCTTCATTATTATAGATCGCACGATTTAATTCTATAGCTAATGTTTGAAACCTCCTTTCAACTATTTTGTCTCTACTTCCTTGATTGTGACATGTGCCCCACTTTTTCTATTACTTTGACACGTTCGCAAATTTTTTTTGCTACGTAATTGTCTCACTCCCAGTCATAAAACTGGTTACATTAAACCATATTATTTTCAAAATTTTTTATTAACCTTTTAAATAGGCTTATTTAATTCAAAATTCTCAATAAATTAATTTTCTTGTCAGATAATTAATTTGATTAAAAATCTTTTTTTTTATTTTCATTTATTAATTAACCCTCTTTGATAGGCTACAATATTCAAGCATACTTTAGTAATAATTGGGTTAAATCCAGTGAATTAATTACTACGGAGTAGACTAGTTAAAATCATTTTGTTAAGTTTTTAATTATTAATCTACCTCTTTTAATGAGTTTAATTAATTAAAAAGTGTTGCAAACACCATAATAAGTACCAATAATTTCAATTGTTTAAACCATGAGAACCATTAAGTAATATATTAAAACCATGATTTTAGAAATTGGTTGCCATCGTTGCCTAGTGTGGATGTAATAGTTTTGGCTACCGCTGCCATCATTGCGACTATAATTGTTACAGACTGATATAGGAGTGATGGTGGATCCATATTGGCCCAGAACGCTACATATTAGCTATTACGACCCTATATTGGTACATATCGGTCAATTACGATAGTGACGGATATTTAAAAATTCTATAAATGATTTTACAAACATAAAAAAAATTTGTAATTCTGATTTCTGCTACTGTTATATTATTCCCGTTAAATTCCAAAGTCCCATTACCGCAACAGCCACCATTTTGGGAGAAGCAACTATTATTTAAAATATGTATTGAAATTATGAAGGCCTAATATAAATAATCATCAAAACTGTGGGAATCATTATTGTAATTTAGTACAGCTTTATTCACACGGTATCATTATATATATATACACACACACATACTCTATATATGCGCTATCCGAAAAAGGAAACAGAGTTCACCGGATAAAAGAAATAGGAAACATAGATATTGAGAGAGAAAGAGAGGTCGGATTTAGCGATGGCCGGAACTCGAAAGATGGAGATGAAGATGAGGGAGAAGAAGGAGCAGAGAATGGTTACATTCTCGAAGCGGCGACAAGGCCTCTTCAAGAAAGCCTCCGAACTCCACCGCTTCACCGGAGGATTAAAATAATATAGTGAAATTGCTAAAATATTGTGAAAATTTTGCATGTTAATATTGTAGGATTAAAATTTTTCATGTTAAATTATTGGTAAAATTATTGTGGAGATATTTTTATGTGTAGAAATCTAGTTAGAATGTTAAAATATTGTTAAATTATTGTGAAAATTATTTTGGAAATATTTGTATGTGTACAAATGTAGTTAAAATGTTAAGATAATATTAAATTTTGCATGTTAAATTATTGTGGAAAATATTGATTAAATTATGGTAATGTAGTAAATTATAATTTCTATGGATTTAATTAAAAAAAAAAAGTAGTAAACGTTAAATAAAAGGTAAATTTTAGAAAATTTATTGGTAAAAAAATGTATATTATAAAGTTTTATAAAATATTAGATTATGATAATGTAGTAAATGTTGTATAAAAGTTAAATTTTAAATAATTAATTAGTAAAAAAATCATACTATAAAGTTTGATAAAATATTAAATTATGATAATGTAGTAAATTTTGTATAAAATGTAAAATATAAATAATTTATTGGTAAAAAATTCATATTATAAAGTTTGATAAAAGATTAAATTATGATAATTTAGTAAATTTTGTATAAAAGGTAAATTTTAAATAACTAATTGGTAAAAAATTCATATTATAAAGTTTGATAAAATATTAAATTACAATATGTGGTAAATTTTATATAAAACATAAATTTTAAATAATTGATGGGTAAAACATGCATAGTACAAACTTTGATAAAATATGGAATTATGATAATAAAGTTAATTTTATAAAAAAAGGTAAAATTAATATATTTGTATTCTAATTAATACAGATGTTGCATCGAGGTCACTGCTGGTATTCCGACAGTAGCCAGTCTCAGGATCGACGAGATTCTACTACCGAGATTTGACGAAATCGTTATGAGGACATGGATATTGAAGGTCTTAATGATCTCTCATTTCCTCCCCTTACCGACTTTAACGCCTATAGGGAGGATGTTGTTGTTGACCAGACTCCGGGAGGGTCTACTAGATCCAACTAGAATTTCCAGCCTACAACTTGATCCCATCTAGGGGTTCCCATTCCAACAGATATTGTTGGGTTCTCGACCAATCCTATCGATATTGCTAGACCTTCGGGCCAATTATTCCTCCCCCTCCCCCTTTTGGCTGTGACGCCGACGTTTTGTACGTTTCTCTTGTCAAAGGGCAAGTTATTTTGAATTTAACTATTATGTATAATTTTAAATTTGTAAAATATTTAAATATGTTAAAATTAAACGACAATGTGTTTAGGAATATTGAGTCTATTGAGGAAATTGTGCATATAATGACGTGGTGCTTACTGGATTTTATCCAAGATGACTACTATAAATGGAATCGTTTATCCGAGGAGACCATCGCCCCGTTGTTAGGGCGAGTTTGAGGCATATTTTTCTTCATATTTAATAAATTAAATATATTTTTTTAATAATATTTACTTACTAATTAATCATTACTCTTATTATCAAATAATATAGAAAAAAGCCTATTGGATTGACAACACTAACGAAGTCTACAAAACTTGGTGCTCATTCTCAGCAACTAGATACCGTTCATATATCAACTATGTCAAAAGGGATCTCCTGAGGAGGCCTACTGGATTTTCCGCCGATGGTTGGCCAAATTATCTCAAATATTGGCAAATCTCGACACGATTGCCAAGTCCAAAAGGAACTTGGACAATCGGCGTAAGGGGGAGCGGATCACATATTTAGGTGATTGTACCTCCACCCAAACTTGGAAAGATAAGTTGGTAAGTTTATTTTATTACATTTTTATTTCTATATATTTTTATTCTTTATTGTTTACCTATTAACGATATATTGACAAATTTGTGGGGTAAATTGAAAAGGCCCAACTATCCTTTTATTGATTTCAAGCATACGGACACTAAAGGACAAGATAGTGTATCATTTCCGAGTCAGAAAGCCAAGCATGTATACGTAAGTAATATAAAATTTATGTAGTCTTAACTTTTTAATTAACTAAAGATTTGCCTTTTATCATATTAATTTTTTTCTAAAATTAATTTCTTAGTGTAGGATAAGTACTTGGTGATAGAGGTAAGGAACTCGTAGCCAGAGCCGAGATCGTGGGAGGCTTGGACCGTTGGCCTAAGATCGTCTTATTACGAGGCTATCGGTGGTCCCAAGCTCAGGAGGTTCGGCATTGGCTCGAAAGCTGCCTCGTGTTTCGAAAAAGGAGCCACCTCCAGCTCGTCGACACAGCTCACACGGCCCTCCTCATCCACCTTCACTCGAGAGATAGAAGAAATAAGGGAGAAAATCCGTCAGATATCTAGTGATTTTGACGCTATTCAAATGTGAGACGAGCAAGATGCGAGGGAAACGATGAGAGTTGCTTGTGAAGATCTAGAGGCAAAATGAAGAGATGGCATATTGTGGCAGATGATGAATGTCATGAGACAGGGAAGCATATATTATTACGTTTTGCTGCCTTAGCAGCATTAGTCACCACCATCACTGCCACCTACTGACGATTTTGGCTTCATCGATACACTTTTCGGCCCAACATACCAGGATCAAACTCGCAGTCCCTATGACATCGTTTCTCCCCCTGCCTATGATCCCACTCGAGACCCTCCGAACAACCCGAACGATAGTGAATAGAATTTTTTTATTATTGAACTAATTTGGAAATTATTTTGAACTTTTAATTTTTAGTTTTAATATTTTTAAACTTTAATTTATGTTAATATTGTAAATATTAATAATTAAAAAATAAAAAATTTGCTTTTTTAAAGCACCCTTTTTATTCATTTTAATTATTATTATTTTATTTGAAACGAATTTTGGAACGGAACATCCATTTCAAATTATTATTATTTTATTTAGAATGGATTTTGGAACGGATTATTCTCTGTTCCAATTTGAAACGGATATCCGTTCCAAATTTTCAAATATATTATAATTACTATGGAACAGAATTTAAATCTTATATCCGTTCCAAATTGGGACAAAACTTCTCCGTTTTAATTTGCAATGCGTCACTGTGTCCATTTCAATTGTCTCTTCTTGCAGCCTTGTATTCTTGTAGTGTATGGCTCAAGTGAAGAATTAATAAGCTACATAGAAGAAATATGTAATTATAAAGATGATTCGATATGTTAATAATAAATATTTTTAAGAATTTTGTAGGTAGTATTATTAATATACAAAAAGTGATTAAACATGCTTTTTTTTTGTTTTTTTGTTTTTTTTTGCAAGTTTATTTAAAATAAGAAAAATTCTGATAAATAAATTTTTAGTTGAACTTTTATAAGCTAAGATTTTGTATGGGAACAGTTTTTGTTTGCACACGAGTTTGCTGAGTCAAAGCTGTTGACTATGGAAATCTATGGTACAAAAAGTACGGTTTTTTATGGATAAATTACATTGATGGTCCTCATCGTTCTAATGAAAAATTATTTAGTTTATATATTTTAAATTTTTGTAATAACAGACCCAAAATTGTAAAGAAGTTACAGAACAGATTTCTATGTGATTTGTTTAGTTCTTTCTATAGTTTGTTTTTCTCATTTTAAAAATCTCAAAGTACTCAAAATAGAAGCGATGTCAACATAATTAATTAGGAAAAGACTTGCTTAGTCATAGATATATCATCTAGTGGCCCGTTTAAAAACCTTATATCCCCAATAAATAACCTGTTCAAAATTTGGAAACTACTTCAGTATAAATTGAAATAATAAAGACCAAATACGAAACGTAGATAAACTATGAGGACGGATATTGTAAGTAAGAGTAGCTTTATCCGCACGGCTTCTTTTTGCTGTATAGATACACAAGTCTTACTCGGCTAAGGGATCAGAAATAGGAAACAAAAAGATCGAGAGAGAAAAAGAGAGGCTCGACGATGGCCGGTACAAGAAAACTCGAGATGAAGATGCGAGAGAAAATGGAACAGAGAATGGTTACATTCTCGAAGAGACGACGGGGACTCTTCAAGAAAGCCACTGAGATACACCGCTTCGTTGGAGCATCCACCGCTGTGATCGCATTCTCTCCTGCCTCTGGCAAGCCATTCATTCATGGAGACCCCTCCTTCGAGGAAACCATCCACCGCTACCTTCTCTCCCGAGAAGGGAACCGGTCCGAGTCCGTTGGGACTCGGTCGGATGGGCTTGATGACATGGGAGGGCTTACATCGGTCAGGGCATGGTTGGATGGTTTACGGGTCGAGGGAGTGGAAGATGTGGAGGAGCTTATTATGGTTAGGGACCGTTTGGAGGAGATTAAGTGGAAGATTAAGAACCATATTGATGATCAATTTGTGAAAAGTTTGTTAGCATGATTAAGTAATTGAATTCCTTGAGGAGTTAGGGTTTTTGGATTAAGTAATTGTATTAGTATAATTTTTGTTTCTAGATTGTTGGATTCATTTTTGCAAGTCTTAGAATTGACCGAGGCGAAAAAGGCCAATTTTGTAACTAGGCCTAGATTTGATCGAGTAATTTGATAGTCTTATTTCTTGGGAATTTCTTTTTTTGCAAGGCTTAGAAGTCAGAAGTAACAAGGAAAAGCCAATCTTTAATGTAACTGGAACAAGTTTTGATTGAGAAATTTGAATGTTTTGTTTTCGAAAAAAAAAATAATAATAAAATATATATATAGCTAGAGGATTCACTTGTGAAAACTGAAAGTTGTGTGGGCAATTTGCAAGCTACCAAATTAAGTTCTGGCTCTTCTGGTTATATTTTCAAAAGCTCGGGCACGGGCCGGACTTGTTCGACTTAGATGGGTCGAGTTTGGATCAGTTCGGTTTGATAACTGATAAATATTGAAATAGGTAATATATTATGAATTGATATTCAAATCAAAGATTAGAACTGTCGTTATACATAGTGGAGAGCAATCGGCAAGAGTTAAAATCCATGAAATAAAGAAGATACGAAAAAATAAGAAGTGAATAAAAGCATAAATTGTGATAACAGTAAGCCGATATCAAGGCTTAGGATAATGTAAGAAGTTAATAACTTGTAACAATAACTCTCGTTTTCAAAAGCTCGAGGTCGACTTGAGTGATTTTGAGTGAGTTCATGATCTAAACAACTCGAATGTGTCCAAAGGTTTCGGTTGTAACAAGTCTAAGCTTCATTTGAGGGGAAGATTTTCAAGAGGGTGAAATTGCATGAATCTGATAGGTGAGTGGTTTCAATTGTGAATATTTGAAAGATCCAACCATTTAAGCGCTCCTCCCGTCTCATGTTTTTATAGACGTGACACTTTTACGCTCCCGCTCTAATTGTTGATAATATTTTCAATTTGCGATTTGATGACCTAAGAACAGTCTCGACTAGTTCGGTAACTCCAACCCATGTCTTCTAAGGCATTAGAGATCAAAAAATACCTAACTCAGGGTGGCTTAATTTCCTTAAAGCAACTCAAACATGTACACTCTCATATCATCCTCTATGGCCTTCACCAAGACAATTACCTACTAAACATCATCCTCAAATCTTGTTTCATCTCCAACAACACAAACTATGCCCAAATCATTTTTGACCAAACTCAACAACCCAATATACACCTCTACAATACCATGATTCGGGGGTTTGTCTCGAACGATTTCTTTGACCGAGCCATTGAATTCTACTACTTAATGCGAAAAGAGGGCTTTTTACCAAACAACTTTACTTTCCCTTTTGTTCTTAAAGCGTGCGCTAGAGTTTTGGATTTATGGTCTGGTGAAAAAATGCACGCCCTCGCCGTGAAGGGCGGTTTTGGTTTGGATGTGTTTGTAAACTCGGGTTTGGTGTGTTTGTATGCAAAATGTGGGTGGTTTGAAAGTGCCCACAAAGTGTTTGATGAAATTCCTGAAAAAAATATTGTTTCTTGGACAGCGATTATAAGCGGGTACGTTGGTGACTGCCGGTTTAAGGAAGCAATTGATATGTTTAGGAGACTGTTGGAGATGGGTTTGAGGCCAGATAGCTTTACACTTGTCCGTGTATTGTCGGCTTGTACTCAATCAGGGGAGTTGAGTAGTGGAGATTGGATACGTAAGTATGCGATTGACAATGGTATGGGTATGAATGTCTTTGTTGCTACTGCTTTAGTAGATATGTATGTAAAATTTGGTCATATGGATAGAGCCCGTAGTGTATTTGATAAAATGCCCGAAAAGGATATAGTATCCTGGAGCGTTATGATTCAAGGGTATGCTCTAAATGCACTCCCAAAAGAAGCTTTGGACCTATTTTACCAAATGCAAAGAGAAAATATGGAGCCCGATTGCTATACGATGGTAGGAGTTCTCTCGGCTTGTGCCCAGTTAGGAGCATTAGATATTGGGAATTGGGCTCATAGCTTAATCGATTCCAATGCGTTTTTGAATAATGCGGTCCTCGGTACTTCATTAATAGACATGTACGTAAAATGTGGGGACATGGCATTGGCTTGGAGAGTATTCAAGGAAATGAAGGAAAGGGACATTGTGGTTTGGAACTCTATAATATCAGGCCTTGCGATGAATGGCCATGTCAAAGTTGTTTTCGGTTTATTTGGACAATTAGAAAAGTTGAGGCTAAAACCTGACGGTAACACCTTCATGGGTCTGCTTTGTGGGTGTACTCACGCGGGTTTGGTCAATGATGGTCGTAAGTATTTTAATAGCATGAACAAATTTTATTCTTTAGCACCTAGTATTGAGCATTACGGTTGTATGATTGATCTTTTGGGACGAGCTGGGCTTTTGAAAGAAGCCCACGAACTGATAAAGAGTATGCCGATGAAGGCTAATGCTATCATTTGGGGAGCCTTGTTGAGCGGATGCAGGGTACATAAAGATACAGAGCTAGCCGAATATGTATTGGAACAGTTGATAGAGTTAGAGCCCTGGAATTCTAGCAATTATGTGCTCCTGTCAAATATGTATTCGACAACCCAGAGATGGGATGACGCAGAAATGATTAGATTGAATATGATTGAGAGAGGGGTCAAGAAAAGACCTGCTTATAGTTGGATCGAAGTAGGTGGTGTTGTGCATGAGTTCCTTGCTGGAGATACATATCATCCCCTATCAGATAAAATATACAAAAAACTTGCGGAGTTGAGTAAGGAGTTCAAAGAAGCTGGTTATGTTCCGACGAAAGAATTTGTGCATTTCGATATTGAGGATGAAGAAAAGGACCATTTTGTTGGATATCATAGCGAGAAGTTGGCTGTTGCTTTTGCTCTTATTACTACTACACCAAGTATGGTAATTCGAGTGGTGAAGAACCTTCGGATCTGTGGTGATTGTCATACCAGCATAAAACTTATCTCCAATATCACAAAAAGAGAGATTATAGTGAGGGACAATCATCGATTTCATTGTTTTAAGGAGGGGTCTTGTTCGTGTAAAGATTATTGGTAAATCAAGAACGTTACAATATAATCTCAAAGATACTAGTATAACACAATTGCAACAGCTTTTTTACAGGGTTTCCGAATTCCCAGCCACCCATTAAGAATGAGAACGTGATAAATTATGAAAGGGCTGTTTTTGGTTTAAGGATATGTAATATGATCAAGCTGAGTTGCTGCATTGCCTTTGACAAAAAGTGATAACTCAAAAATCAACCTTCACCCAAGATCACATACATAATGGCGTGCACTTCTCGACTCTGGCAAAACAAACACCCATTGAAGAGTATCAAAATAATTACGCTACTTTTGCCCTTTCCTGTACTCATCAAACGTAATGATCAACACTATTAAGTGTTCAGAAACACAACTTTTGACCGTGAATAATCTTCTTAGGTATGTAATTTCATCTAAACTGTATAAGTTATAACACACTTCATCTTCTCTGTCCAATGTGGATTACTTAAACTCTCTAGGAAGTTCATACACCAGTTATTCATAACCATTTCTTTATGAACATAATAGATTTTGAAACACTGTCAAAAAAAAAAAAAAAAAGGTCACTGCAAATTGCTTCTAACACACCCCAAATAAAACCTGAGGTACAGGTAAAGATGCAAATGAAAACACACCCAAATTAAAACTATCAAATACAGACTGATTTATCGGCACTTTTAGCTGCATTTACTTATTCTCATTTACCACAATCTATCAGATACATGAAAATACAGTTCGGGTATAACACCTTCCCGCGTCAACTATCTCAACTGTTTATTTTGGGGGAAAATGATTATTTTTCAATACTTTGTTGACCTACATGGGTACTTTCTCAAGGCATAAAACTCGTACTAATAATGCTTCAACTTCAGCAGCGTAGAGTGTAACCAAGCACGACACTGACCAGTGCCACCATACAAACAAACAAGAAAGGAAATCCCACCTGAACCTTCCTATCACCTCCCTTGCTTCTCAACAAAGCCTGCAGTAAAAAAAAAAAACAAAGGCCATATCCGTTGTCAATAAGCTCGAAGTTCGTAAAAGGATGGATATAAAACCCCCAACTCTTTTTTTTTTCCTAATACTAGGATATGATCAAAGACCAGGAGCATACTACACAAGAAGAAAAGGGAACAGCAATAAATAAATAAATAATGCGAAGATGCAATACCAATTCTCTTCTCAAACTTTCCCTCTCTTGACCTGTCCATCTCCTCTCCTCAGTCAGCTTCGAAATAGTTACTTGAGCCTACAATATTATGTTCAAACAAACGTTACCTTTCAAAATCCATTTACATTAACAAACAGCACAAAAAAAATTCTAGAGCCACAAAATGCTTTATTTCCTCAGAAAATAGTATTGATCTCCCAACTTTAAGAACTGGTGCTGTAGCCAGAAGGGATGTTGCGTACACAACTTGATGATTAAATTACATGACTCGCGAGACTTCTTTAGAATGGGATAAAAAAAAAAAAAAAAAATTGGTGTTAACAAGTTAAATGACTAGATGACAGACTTACTGACATAATTTCATAAATTTGTCTAAAAGAAAAGAAAGAAACTTGTCTAAAAAAATAGAAAGAGAAAATAGAAAAGGATAAAGTATGAATAGAATACTTGTCACATTGTAAAGTTTTAAAAATTAAAACGAGCTTTACATGAATATTATAATGTTTTAATTAAATTTATTAAAAAAAGGGGGGAAATTTGGAATTTCAGCCAAACCCCTCTGCATGTTGTCTTGTCACTCAAGGGTTCTTCAATAGCATAACAATGTAGTCTAAAATTGAGTACGTAGACATTTACACGAGCCTGGCTTTCGCACTTGAGTACATGTTGAAATACTCAATAAATCAGGAAACCGACAGGTTTCACCCCATTGAGGTGTTTTACTCATATATATCATTGTTGCTTACTAAAACATTTATAGATGTAGTTTGTAAAGAAGAATTGAAAACTGACCTCTGTCAACTTCGATTCAAGAACATTCAACTTTGACTTCATCTCCTCTATATCTTTGACTAAC
The DNA here is from genome assembly GCA_001753735.1 of Embelia ribes. Lineage (NCBI taxonomy): Eukaryota > Viridiplantae > Streptophyta > Magnoliopsida > Ericales > Primulaceae > Embelia > Embelia ribes. The sequence goes on along the minus strand of MKEJ01042073.1, from coordinate 6,543 downwards.
TTCGTCTCCTCCATGTGCTTCACTGTGTTGTGACGCAAGTCCTGCACTGACACCTCCACATCATCCATTATACTGTACGCTGCATCCTTTGTGGGTTCCTTCGCTTCCTTTATTGTTTTATTGACATCCTCTAATGACTGATCTAAATGCTTCGTTTTCTTCAATGCTTCATCATCCTTGTCCTTTGTTGGATCTACCTCATCCTTCACATGATTGAGAACTTCATATTCTTCTTTCTTCTTTGGAGTCTCCTGATCCTTCACATGACCTAGAATTTTATTGTCCCTATCCTTAATTGGATCATCCTCCTGCTTCAAATGATCTAGAATTTTATAGTCCACGATCTTCGCCGGACCTTCGGCACCTTTATCAGTTTTATACACAACATACTTCGATGGGTCCTCCAACTCTTTCATTGATTCATATTCTGCATGATCTGCTAGGTCCTCCACTTCGTTCACTGTATTATACTTCAAATTCTTGGCTGTAACCTCACTATTAATCACTTTAGCCTCCACCACATCCTCAGCTACCTGTAACAACAGTATATAAGAGAATGCATCATAATCCAATTTCAGTAGAAACACTGATGACAACTTCATGACAAATCGTCACACAATGACCAGTAGCATTAATGCTGATGTTCATGCCTACACTAGATCTAACGCTGCCAATTACCAAGTTAAAATCTTTATCGTAATGAATATCTTTACATATAAAGCCGCTACACTTGGGAAAATTTTGAGGCTGCGTCAACTCACTTTGACCCTTAATACACTCAAATTTTACAAAGTTTATTTGAATAAAATTGGTTAATTGTGAGAGTATAACTGTCTTTACTCCTCTCCACCCACTCACTAATAACCACCCACGTTCTGTGGTGTTTCTCCATTCAAATCAACATTCCTGTCTCCTCATAACCTCACTCATCAGACCAACCATATGTTGACTTCCACTCTACAATAGAACCTCTCCATTTCTCTTCCTCACTCAGTAGTTCAAGCCTCTTCACTGTGGATCATCTTTTATGATTTCATATCGATTTGCATGCGCATTGTATGTGTCACATTGACTAGTTACTATTAACTAGCAGCGAGGGGAAAGATCCTGATTCCCTTCACATACGGAAGCAAGAATTTACTCTTGAAGTAAAATTACCAAAAAACTGAATAGTTTAATTACAGAAGTTGAGTATCGTCAATAATGTGATGCAAAGAACTAGGGAACCGAAGAACCACATGCCAAGTGGAAGAAGGAACCCATTACATGATTATTCTGTGAGCTTCCAAGTTTCTGCATTACATGATCTTTCAGTATCGGAGCTTTGTGTGCTGGATCTTGCTTCAATATTGTATTAATTGGTGATAAGATTGGAGAATTAGGGGGGCTAAGAAGAATAACTCTCAACTTGGCTTCCTCAACATGTCTATCATCATCTCTAGCAAACTGCAAGATAAAATTATGAGAAACCAGAACACAGAATGAACACCAATACTTTCACTGAACCAGAATATTAAACAATTTACCATGCTAGAAGTTATATCATCATCAGTAGTGCCAGCGGGAACAATTGTGCCCTGAATTAAGAACTTGTCTTTGCATACCATGTCAGGAGGAACTACTTTCGGTGCTTGCATCGTGACTACACAAACCAAAATTTACAATTGTCAACAATAAATAAATATGGCTAACATAATTCAAAACCAAGGCTCCTTCATAGACAGTAGAAATTTGTTTTATGAGATTTGAGTCAAGGTGTCGTTCTACAACCTCCAAATCCTTCCATACTAATAATTGGTTTTGACAAAGTTGGTGGCGTTCTTGTATTGTATTAACACTTTAACTTCTTGGTGAAGCCAGTTGGTGACATATGAGACACCTTCTAATATTGAACTATTATATATGGATACGTATTTTGTATTTTTAATTCAACTTTGCCTTTAGTATAATTAAACAAAAGTCTATCTTTTGTAATTTGATTAGCCACCCTAGACGTGCCACTAATTTGGCTCCTTGGAGTACACATAGGTTAGCCACCTCTTAGTTGATTGTTATATATATTGTCAATGTATTTAGTGTTAAAAATAAAAGAAGTCCTAGGAATATCTTTCCATCACCTGAACTTTATTACATATACATCTACATGTCTACTTTTTAGAAGCTTATGGATATCACGATCAGAGGGAAAAATATTTGTAGCCTGAGGGTTTTTTGGTCGGTTTGTCCCGCAGTAAATACGAATTATCCATAATATACTCCTTTTTGCTGCTTTTCTTTTATTATCATTTTGTATTCCTATTGTTTATTGATCAGTCGGTCCCAATTTTTTCGTTGCTATCGATCATGTGGCATATTTTTTGTTGTAAAAGTGGACGAATTGGATTGTGAAATTGATCGATTTTCTCCTGGTTTGAATATTTGTTGTGTTGATGGTGGTAATTGGAAGTGTTGCTTGCTAAATTGTGATAATTGTGTGCTATAATCGATCCAAGTAGCAGTCTGAAGTTTTGGAAATAAATAAGTATGAGCATATTGTCGAATTCATTTATTTATAATCATCTTTTTTATGTCATACATGATGAATAGTTATGCTGCAAGGCCCTGTAAATTATAAGGACTAAAGTTGTAATAAAGCAAAAGATGAATTGAAAACTAATTACCTGTCTCTCTTCCAACCCTTTCATTCTTCTCATTAGGTTACATCATTTTAAACATACATAGAGAAAGAGTGGGAGGATTACTAGGGTTCTCACCACAAAATCCATCTAATCGTGGAGGAGAACCAATCCAATCAACGAACTAGAGGCGGATTCAAACTCGTCTCACTGCCTTCGTCGTGTTGAGGGATTTATCTTTGATGGAACAATTTCGGGGGAAGGTGACCTAGGGTTCCGTTTCTAAGCTTTGTAAGAAATATTCTTCGGATTAAACAAGGTGTATAGCGGAAATCAAACTCAAATCTATTGAATTAACTATATTAGGTTTCATTTTCTAGATGTAAAAGTTGCTAAGAATTATATTATTTTCGAAGCTAATATTCGCCTATCGTTGTTACTGTAGAAATTTAGCAGATACCGTTCGAACGGTATTTGTGGTATCGTTTTAATGACTTCACTATTTGAACGGTGTGGCCTAAGCCTTTCAAACGGCTCCTACTGGATTGTTAGAATTTGTTGTTACTTGAATAAGTTAACATTTTATCTTCAGAACTAGAGAATTTGAGACAAGTGAAAAGGGAATAAATATGGACTTTGAACTTGACATACTATAAAAGTTAATGTGTGTTGATAGTATACAAAAATTCGGGGATAAATAGAATTGTTGGAATAAATATATATCGTTATAATCCGATATGATATGTTGTTGGCCATGGGAGGACATATATCCTATAGTTATCGTAAGACTTAGAAATGTTAGTTCAGGATTCATTGTGGCAGATGTCGGTTTAGGCCTTTTAAGTACACTCAATAAGCTCGATTACCCATTACTCTAAGTCATTAGTTTAGGCCTTCAGGGTGTGTTGATATTAGGGCTCAACATACTATAGTAGTTAGTTTATACTTTCGAGGTGTGTACACCTAAAGGCTCGACGAACTCTTGTAGGACTTGGGAGAGGAGAGTTACACTCCTCGGTCGTTAAAGTGGTTGTGGCCTCAGAAATCTATATATTTGAGTGTGAGCAGGTTCCACGGGAACCATTGTACCAAAATCGTTGTGGGTGTAAAGTCTTTACGCGACAGTGATGGGTGTAAATTCTTTACACGTAAAATCTCGAAAGGACATGTATCCCATAATGTTGTATAGTTAAGATGTTGGTTGGACTTATTTGGTATTGGTATTACGTTTAGATTGAGATACTTGTAGGAAAATGTACTATTGGTTATTTGCTTTCATATTATTTATATGTTATCATTACTTCAATAGATTGGAATTCTTTCTGACTCGTACCTATTTGTTTACTTTTTTTACAATTATTTTTCAGTAAAACGCAGCATAGATGCTAGACAAGGTTTGAAACTCACTCAGGTATCGTCTTTTCTATTATTAGTATTTTATTCATATCTTTAGACAGTTGTAGGCATTAGCCAAGATGATATTTTATTTGTTTTTAAATAAAGTTGTAAGGCCAAAAGCATGATAATAAAGCCTAGTGGATTTGGTTTCTTGTCATCGTTGGTTTTTAGTAATAAATTTGATGTTGAATTATGTTTTATTTGAAAATGTGATAAATTAGACGTTGATTGGTTGGCATGCTAGGGATTGTTTAGAATTCTGGGGCATTACAAGTTGGTATCAAATGTAACATCCCGGAAACGTAGAGAGAATTTTTCACATGTTAATAATATTATATAGCATAATATAATATTATTATTAAGCATTATATATCGTGATAGTAGTATTTACCGCTACGACTGCAGGGTTCAACCTGCCCGGTCAGGTTTTGAGGGTCAATGGGAGGTTGTCCCTTGCTGGGTGTGGGGCAACGCCCCGGTAGAAATTTTTATTAGTTGGTTGTTAGTGTAGAAACATAGTTGTGGTCAGGGTTTTGCCGATAGATGCATTAAGATGTGTAAATCGAGTTCCAAGTACTCAAATGTCATTCCGAAAGTTATTTGACACTTCCATTAGTGTCTATAAGTGATTCTGAGTGTTATCAGAAATTGGTGTTTTGACCCAAAAATTTCCAGATGATCCGATCGATCCAAGTGCACTTGGATCGATCCAACTTGATAGATCGATCGATCAACAGCCGTTGACTGGCTTAAGTTGTGTGGATCAAACATTGCCTTCTTCATTCTTTTCTTTGCAATTCCGAAAAAGGGTAGAGAGAGAAGGTGTGGAGCCATTTTTCTTTAGCCTTTGAGCCACTATATAGTCTAGCCTTGGTGCCTTAATCCACCTAAAAAAAAAAGATTTTCTTCATCTACTCAACGAGAATATCGTTTCTAAATAAGTTTATTCTCCATTCTTCTCGGTGGAATTGTCTCAATTTTTGTGCATCTTTCGTACATAAAATTTTTCTTGTTATTCTTGTTCATCCTTATGAATTGAACATCTTTATGTCTTGGAGTTTAACAATTTGATTTTGTTTGATAGATCAAATCGTGGGGCGAAGGAACGGCGAATTTGAGGCTTTTGCTTAAAAAGGCTCGGGATCACTTTTAAAACGTTTGTAGGTACGGTAGACAATAGGATTTAACATAAACTTGAGAATCTGTCGTATGTGTTCATGTATGATATCGTAGGACAAAGGGAAGACACACAATCCCTTTTTTAGGATGAACTTTGATTGAATTGTAGATTCGTAAAATACTGTAGACGAACATGAATTGATACATTCATGAGGATTATGTTTGGAGTAGATATTAGTAGTGGAATTAACATGACGTGTAAACTTATTAAGTTAAATTCTCATGTTGATATTGTAGTTTATTATTCATATATAATTCTCGTAGCTTATCTTTATATGTTATTCATTTCTAAAGATTATGCCTATCATGAGTAGTAATGTAGTTGGCATAAGTATATAAAAATGACATTTGCATTGGTGGAAGAGAAGAACACTTGTTTAGGACAGTGTATCACTTTTATAAATAAAGAAGCAATGAGACCTACCGTCTTATCATGAAAGATGAGAAACCTACAACAAGGATTATCCATTTATTCTACGCATGAAAGGCGAGATTAAATGAAGGCTATCATGATAGGTGCATAACTTAGCTACGCTTGGCGCCGATTTTATGTAGGAGAAGTAGATACATGTCCAAAATAGTGTCGAAGTGACAGACATGTAGAGTAGTGTAATTTTACGTACAAGAGTTGTACATTGAATACATGAGCAGTTATACATTCATTACATGATTTATATTTCTATTAGACTTATTCATATTCATGCTCATATATGTTTCACATATTGCTTAGCCTCAAGTTTACATTTGCAGGTTGTCAAACCATTAGCTTTTTCCCATTTTCCTTCTCTTATAAATTATATTGTAGGTCTGGAGGCAGACATCGAGGATCATTGATGATGCCACGTTGTGCTTGTATATATATCTTTTGGCTCACTATGACAGTTGAAGAGAAGATAAAGATAATATTTTATTTTAGCGCCTTTATTTTGTAATAGTATTTTAAGCATGTATAATTTATAGTTGTAACGTACTCTGATCTAGTTGTTGTAGAAGTTGTATGAGAAGATAAAATATAAATATGTTCTTATCATTTATGAGACCAAGAACATATATATACATTCCGATATCATTTCTTTTTGACAAGCAATTAGTTTGTAGTACTATATCCATAAACAGACAGGTTTGCATTGTTTATATATATTTTTTCCAGCTTTGGCGTAGGCCATTGTCTTTCTATTCTATTCTAGCTTAGCTTACTTTTATAGTGTTGATGTGAAATACTGTAGATTGTGAGTAGAATCGCCCAGTAGAGGCGATTAGATGCGATGATGAGATAGCGGTATAAAAATGTATTTCCATTTTTATTTTCTGTTAAATAAAAATTTTCTTCCTTTTTATCGTCAAAAAGGGA
>MKEJ01042069.1:0-13060 GCA_001753735.1 Embelia ribes | reverse complement strand
GAAGACTTCAACATATATAAAGAAAGAGATCTACACTTCCTAATCAAAGTCTCATCATCATCATCACTCAAAAGTTTATTCCAATCAAATTCCACATTCAATTGCTTATAAGATTGAGAGAGTTCTTTCATTTCATATTCAAACTCAATTTTGTAAGGCTTCTACCTACCTTGTAAATGAATATTTTATAACTCCAAAAGGTAGAATCGGTTTTAATAGTACCCGTAAGCCTATTTGTTAAGGTGTGAGTAGAGCCTGCAAATTTGCTAGATCACAATGTGAGTAGAGGCCGTAAAGCTACTTGGTGTATAGTTTGAGTGGAGCCCGCAAGTCTACTTGGTATGATTGGATAGCACTCGCAAGCTATTGTTGTAAATATCCGGTTAGCACCTGTGAAAACTAACCATCTGGTAACTTTAGATTATAAAGTTACAAGGGAACCCAATGGGAGACTTGGAGACTGGACGTAGAGGATCACATCGATCTTTGGCCGGACCAATATAAAAATTGTGTATAGTATTTTTCTTTCCTTGCTCTTCTAATTTCCGCATTCCATTATTACTAGATTATATTGCATAAGTTTTTAAAGAAAAACTTGAGAGAAATTATTTTTAAGAAAGTAATTTTTACTATACAATTAATTCACCCCCTGTTGCGATCCGACATTGTTTTCAAGGTATAATTATTTATTTATTTACACTTCCGTTCCATAGGAATTAATTAGTGTAATTGCCAACATATTTAAACCCGATTAGTACTTAAATCAAGATTAAGATCGCGACCAAGACCGCATAACAATACTCAAATTTAGATAAAAATTCTCTAAAGTGCTTTACGCACGCTACGTCCAAGATGTTGTTAGAAGTATATAATCACCATGGGAGACACAGATCAAGAGTATACACTCAAAATCAATTCTCACCCGACCTTAAACAACCCCTAAGTTTATTCTATTTCAAAACTAGTAAAAACAGTCGTAGATGAATTAAAAGGGAACATGGAAAAAAATCCTGGCTCGGGTAGAAGTTACTAGTCCCGGACACTCAGTGTTGGCTCCTCTCTATCCGTCGATGGTTATCCAGACGACGTTCCAATAACTTTAGCTTTAGGCCGTTCAGACGGCGTGGCCAGAAATGTAATTTAGTCACTGTTAAATTTATAATTGTAAAGATCACCCAGATAGAACTCAGCATTAAAAACCGACTTTTAAGAGAAGATGTCCATTTGATCATATTCAAGACTCATAAGTTAAAGCTTAACTGATGTGTAATTTCAAAATAGTTTTTACTTGCAACTTAGTCCCGGGGACCATTGTATTTTTTAATAAGTTGATTAATTACTGTTTAGTCCCCATAATCTGTAAATATATTTATTTACAGAGCTGGTCTAATAATTTTCTATTTATTTCAGTTGGCCCTCCATAGTTTCTGGAAAAACTTTATTTTTCATTCAACGGTCTCAATCTTCAACGATGTCTCGGCCATCCAGATCAAAAAAATAGGATAGCCACATTAGCCAACTGACAAATTCAAACGATACATACCTTTTTGACGATCGTATCCCTGAGCAGGTCGATGCTTCCCCATTTAAGTGCCCAGATTAGTTCGCCAAATTTTAAGGTGCCGATGACGAACAGGATGATTAAGGGATAGCGAACCCGTCTATCTTCGAAAGCTAATATGCATATGCACAGTGCGGGGAACTCGTAATACAAGAACCTGAATACATGCTTTAGCCAGTAGTCATAGTCCGCCAATGAGAAGACGGTCATTTTATTGTGCCCACCGAGGTGCAGAAGAATGAAAGGAGCCCACAAGGCAGCCAAGAACTTGTTATTCGCAGCATTGGCACTGGTTGCCGGGCTTGGGCTTGAGCTTACATTTGCCTGGAAAATACCTCCCAGTGTAAGATTAGCGGAAAATTCTGCCGCCATATATGCGACAAGCCAAATGAATCTTCTCAATGGTTTTGAAGAAATATTTGCCCGTTGGTAAGTCCATACTGTGAGAAAAATCTGCAACGCCGTGCTTACTATGATGAAAACACGAAGCTCGAGCAGCTTGAGAATGGCATCTAATTTCTTTAGATCTATCATGTTTGCTTCCCCCCCCTGTAAAAGGTGAACAAAAAACATAATAATAATTTCATCTTTTCGTGCTGCGGCCCAAAAACTAGAGAAAAGGTCAAAGAATTCCTACTTTCTGAACGTATATAATTTGAATTCAATTTCGACAAACTTTCTTGTTGCAATATTTACTTTTGCGGGAGATTGACTTCCCACAAATCGACAACTAAATACCAATGCCAAATTAGATATGTGTTGCAGCCATGTATGAATGTTTATCAAATATTTCTCGAAATAGAACAATATTGGCTATATTAAAAGTGGAGCATAGATACTTAAAACAGAAATGAAAACTGGAAATGATAGAAGAACAATACGCAGAACCTTTTTTTTCTCCCGTAGCCCCCGAAAAGGAAAGGAAGCAAGGCGTATTTAAACCTTTTAGAAGGCTTGTTGATCGGACAAAAGTTGGAGCATTTAGATCCAAAGCTCCAAGAGAACTTGGTAAATATCTATTCAAGATGATGAAGGCGCTCTCAAACAGTGTATCCCGAAATATTTTTCAGGAAAAGGAGAGAGAAAATTATGTCGCAACTTCAATTTTATAGAGGGTGAGGACTAAGAGCATTCACACTAGTGTTTCTTATTTGATTTCTAAAACTAGATAAGATGGTGAAAGAATCGTCCTATAACCTATGCGGCAATGACCCTGTCTAAAAACAATCGAGAGTGATACTCGCTTTTAAGTCGAATCGAATCCGTGTGTTTCGACTTGGAAAGACGATGCCCTTACTACTTGACAAAAGAGAGCGAAAAATCTTAGTGGTTTAGGTTTCCATAGGTTGCTTTGATCACAGTTTCAAAACCAAATTATATGTTATTAAGTGTTTTCATTCAAGGAATTTAACTATTTTGTTTCTCTAGCCTTCACAATGTGCTTATTATCATTTAATGTCAACTTCTAAAAAGTAAACTTGAGTATTTTTACCTTCAACTACTTGCAAAATCATCAAATTCTGTTTTGAACTTAATATTCAGATTACATCTTTTACTTGCCTTTGTATATTAAATATTTTATTTTATTATTTAATTTAATTTTATTTTTTAATCAATTCGGAGTTTGCAAGTATTTGCTTAGGAAAACACAATGACGCATTAAGACATGCAAAACAAGTTTAGTACTTATTTTCTTTAAAGTAATTCTGATTTCGAGTTATATTAGGACTAAAATATTTCAACTCTCCCAATTATTTAGCTTCTTAGATTAGTTATATATCGGTAAATATTCCTTAATCATAAATTTGTTAGCCAATGGTCCGATCGACCGTGAGCAGTCGCATTCGAGAATGATGAGAATTCCTTTATGTGATTTCTAGGCGGAGATTCATTCAAAATGTCTTACATATGCAAGTTTCACAATACGAAAGTCTAATTGCACCTTCTACTATGTTAAAAGGTATTTTAGTATTATAATTGATTTTGTTTGTTATGATTAGGATTGGTTTTGGGTTGATTTGATTAGATTATATTTATATTTAAAGTTGATATTATTGTATTTACATATTTTTCTCTTATTGTCCTATTGATAATAATTCAATGAGAATCATTCTTTTCTCTTTTACGTAATTTTTAATGTTGAACTTCCCACATATAGGACTATTATTTAACATGGTATGAAAGCCCGAACCCAATCTTGATATAATTACGTATCATTATCTTTACCCGTCAGACCGATGGACTTATTATTAAATTGTAATTAATGCACTTGTTGTGTCTGATCAACCATGAGGGGGATTATTAAAATTTTCACATTGCACAAACATAAGATATATAATGTACTCCCCTCCTTACCATTAATGGGTCCTTTTAGTGATAAGTAATCGATTATTAAAAAAAATAAAATTGTTTCCTAAAGATAAAATTGACTCGGTGGCAATGTTGCCTATAATGGTATCAAATCGGCGGAGTTCACAAAGAAAGGAAGAGAATTACATTTTCCATGATGATGTTTGAAATCACCGTAAAATTTTGCACATTATTATCCAACAAATCATATGTCTATTTCATTGACGAACGAACAAATGTCAAATAAAGGGGCTTGATGTGGACAAAGTATTCCGATGGCTTATAACATGCTTTGCATGGGGACGAAAGGGGTTCAAAGTTTAAAGTAATTTTAGCCTCCCATATCTATCATGTAAAGAGTTGGATTTATTTTAAAGTTGATTCAATAATTATATTTAAAAACTTATTTGATTCATAAATATTAGATCAATTTTAAAAATGATCAAATGACCAAATATATATATATAAGGGGCTCAAATAGTTGTAGGTTTGAGTCCAGTTGGTCTCTACAGGAAAAGTAATAATTATGGATCTAGAATTTAGGTGATAATGTTTGAAATCACTGTAAATTTTTGCATATTGTCAGCCAACAAATCACTTGTCTATTTCATTCAGAAACGAATAAATGCCAAATAAAGTGCTTGATGTGGACAAGGTATTCCAATGGCTTATCGTGCAAGTGGGAAGAGAGGGGTTCAAATTTAAAAGTAATTTTAGTCTTTCATATATTTTAAAGTTGATTCAATAGTTATGTTTAGAAAATTGATTTGATTCAGAATAAGTATATCAATTTTAAAAGTAATCCAATGACCAAACATCAAATAAACGTAGATTTGAGTCCTCCTTGGTCTCTACAGGAGATTGCAGATCTAAAATTTACTAATTAGTGGAGAGAATGCATTTAATACATTATCATGTTTTGGACTTCAACCATAAATATTGCAAAATTTTGAAGGTTGAAAGGTTCGTGCCACTCACCCTCCTGTTCGCCTATGAGCCTCTTTGTGATGGTAGAGGCTAGGCTTATTAACATCCATTCTAAAAGGTCACAAAAGATTTTTTTTAAAAAAGGGGGGGAATACCACGTTTATAAGAGGCATTTTCTTTAACATAGCAATAGAAGCTACAAAAAATTATAATGTTTTAATATTTATAATTTTGAAATTACATATATTTTCTAACCATAACGTACTAATTTTGAAGCAGTTATGTTATTTATTTCAATTTATTCAAATGTTTTCATTTTATTTTTAACTATAATTTTAAGAATTTGTTTTCTGTTTCTTGTTTTCATAGGGTAGCGTGTATGTTTTGAAGTAAACCTCAACCCGCGACCAAAATGCAAAGGAAAAAACTTCTTCCCGCCATCAGAAAGAAAAAAGAAATTACTCACTGAAGAGAATATGGCCTTGTTGGCGTAAGATACGACTAATGGAACAACTATTTTAATAATTTGTTAGTAGGCACTGCATCGTGCAATTATCGAACTTGAGATGAAAGTTAATTTCCAGATACAAACATGTAATAACTAATGTATAAACACAAAAAGGGAGAAAAATCATTCCACTTGATTCCTTCCGTATTGGAATCCCTTCAAGCCAAATAAAGGGGGAAAAATGGCTTGTTATGCCAACAACAAAAAAAAAAATGTCCCAACATGTATCGTTTCGACAAAATGGTAGAATCGGGCTTCAAAAATAAATATATGGTAATCCGAATGCACAAGCCACCAATGATTCAATCCCCAAAAGCACAAAACATAAACCCATCCAAGGAACCTAACAAAATCACAAACGAACAATTCATTGGCGCATACTAAGGTCATACATAATCTGAATTATAAACTGGGAATGAACAAGTACATGATCCCAAAGTCCACAAAACCGAAATAGAAAAAGCTTTGAGATTGAAAACAAAACACACTCAACCAAAGCAACGATAGTCGTTCCCGATAACAACCATCAGTGGGTGGATATTTATATTTTTTGAGACTTATTGAACCAGGCCTTCAAGCTATGGTTAGTCCCCTTCCTAGAGATTACACGCTTCTCATCGTCGATTGAGGACTTGTCCTTCTGGGGCTTCTTGCAGAGCGTGAAGTTCCGTACTCCAGAAGATCCAATTGTATCCCATGAACTCAAGCCTGATGAAGCAAAAGCCAAAAATTCAGATCGAACATTGAAAAACAGATAATTTATATTACTTCTATTTTGTAAGGTATTAACGCTTTCACAACCCTTAACTTCTAAAATCGAAACTAATGATATATGTACATAAATTAATTATCAGTACAATCATACGAACAAATCACAACATTCCAACATTTCAATCCCATTTTTAAGGAAGAATCACCCATCCTACCATCATTACAAGATGCACCATTCTATTACACAACTCTCACTTTCTGAACAACCACACTCAGTTCGAATCAATTTTATTACATCCAACCATTAGGTCTTACAAGTTCAGGTGTGTATAATTCACTTAATTCCTTATTTCATGATTCCCCTAATGATCTTTCCAGTGCTAAACTATTTTAAGCAAACAGTATCCCCAGTTCAGACAATAAATTCCCAATTCTACTCAACAAATATGGTCGTTTCAACCTACACGTATAATTCTCATAACTATCACAAATTGTGATATACAATAATATAAAAACCAACTTTTTAACATAATTTACAGGGGATACCAATCCTACAAATACAAACATTTTTCTTACAATATTTCAAAACAAATCACTAATTTCGCAATTCACCTTGCCGTCTCCCCACTACATAACAATTGTAAGCACTAACTTAGACAATGGCTCCCCAATTCTAGTTTACAGATTCCTCTGTGCATGATTCCCTCATCACTCCTACCAGGTTAGCTATCGCTCCAAAATCTTAACCTCTAGCTCAAACTTCCAAATAGGAATGCAGCAAATGCCCATATCAGACACCCTAAACTTACAAATAGAACTCGGATGAACTGTACTCCCCCAGTCTAAGGAGATCACTGTATCGAAACCTCTATTTTATAGACAATTCAGTAGTACTGGACATGTGGGAGAGTTCCCTTGATGTTAATTCCTAATTGTAGGATAGGGCTCATGTAGGAGCACTAGTGCAAGTTCCCTAATTTTAAAATTCTAAACAAATGATACTACACCATTTAGGAAAGAGAACAATTCTTCAACAATAACATACAACAGAAGCATATGGGAATATACAATATTACAAATACCAATGAATTAATCAACAGTTATACCTTCAGGTCCAGAAGCAGAACAGTAGAGCACAAAATCATTGAAATCAGAACCCAGCACCGGCAACCGGCCCTCACGAGCATAGGCCTTCAATGCCGTTACAATAACGGAAGCAACGATTTCCTCCTCCCTGACCACAAACCGGATTGGGCCCGCACTTCCGATCACCGATATGCTTATCAACAGCCTTCCACAGCTGCCCTTAACGGGGGCCTGGCTCTTCTTGCTCTTATTGATCAACATAATTGTTTTATAAAATAAAAAATAAAATAAATTTTCAAATTGGCCCCAAATTATTAAAAAAATTACAATTTAGTCCCTAGAGTTTGAACTATTGATATATGAATTATGCATCTCAGTATTTCATGGAAAAACTACATTCCACATATTTTGGAAGGAACTTGTGAGGTAACAAAACAATGCTTGATTCCTTTTTCTTTAGGAAAAATATACTCAAGTTAGGTGACTTGTGATGTGATTGATACGAAGCATTGTCATGTACTGTTTGGGAAACTTGACAAGAGAAAAATAATACTCTTTATAGCCAAACATACAACACATACTTTTTATTTTGAGGATGTCAAAACTCAGCTTAATTCTGGAGATAAAAAGTTTTTGCCATATCGAAAAGAAACAGAAAGATAAAAATATTGTGTTAAGCTAAAAATTCTTTGTTGAAGGAAAAGATGTTCAGGATAGTCTACAGTGCATAAACGAAAAGGCTGGAAATCTCGATAAAGAGGAACAAGTTGATTTGGGAAAATTAGTAAAAGATCCTTTGAAAATTACTCCCATTGATGATATAATAATTGATGATAAAAATTTTCGGGTTTAATTGATCCTTTTATACTCATTTCAAAAAAAGAAATTGATAGTGCTTGCTTTATGCTAAAATACGGTATAATTGAAGGTGAGTGGTGTTTGCATAAAAATGAGGTTTACATGATGCATTTTAAGTTATGGAATAATTTTGGTGATCCATTTTGGGTTAATCCCTATTCTAAAGATGCGGGGAAAAATATTATTACTATTCTCTTGGGGAATAAATCACACTTTTGCATAGAGAATGAAAGTGATATTTCTTCCTTGATGATTCCATTTAATACTTTGGTTAATCTGTGCGTGGACAATTTTGTTTTGGTGCCTTGTGGTATGTCTTGGGTTTATTCGGATTGAAGAAAGATGTTACAAGGGTATTGGTATAATCGCAAAGCAAGTTAAAGTAGGATGTGCATGTTGATATATGGTGAATGATTGAATTGCAACTGCTCCTTGTTTTGAAGCTATTAAGTTAGATGTCAAACTTTTTCCAACCAGTGGAAAATGATTGAGAGCAATGAGATAAATTTGGACAATAGAAGTCATTTATTCATTTAAATAAGTTAGTGTATTTTATTTAGTTTAATAACTAACTATTATTTTATGAGGGAATTTAATTAGGCTAGCTAGTATTTCCTTTTATTATTTATATATATTATTATTATATTATGATTTTATTTCCTTTTCTAGAATTAGGGCTTTCTTCCCGTATATATATGGGGCTTATCAGTAATTTTATTCAAACTTCAAAATTAATATTGATATTAAAGAATAGTGTGTCAGCCTTTTCTCTTATTCTTTTTGTCTAATTCTCTCTTTCCCTTCAGTTCTTTATTTTCTACATTGTTTCTGTATCAATCTTTTAACAAGTGATATGACGATTGAAGTTGACATGCGACTTGATGATTGAAGTTATTACTTTGCTCATGAATGGACAAGGCACTCAAAGTGTTTGCCACGTGTCCTCAATCAAGTCAAAAACATCCTCTCTCAACCCAACCAAGGTTCCCTACGAAAGGATCATGTGCCTCAGTTAATGCCAGTTTAGGACCAGTAAGATAAAACCCCAAGCGATATTCCCAGAGTTGAGGATAGTGAGACATAAAATGTGTGGGTACGATCAAGTCAGTGAAGTCGCAATATTACATAAGAGTAGTCTGCTCAAATCAGAATTCAGGCGTGGCAAGATTGGCCTTTCGTCCAGTTGTTGTGCAGAGTCTTCCACCAGCAACAGGTAAATGTACCTCGTTGCCCATGAACTTAAGGTTTTTTACCAACAAAAATAAGGGATATGATTGTGCTTTTTACCAACAAAAATAAGGGATATGCTTGTGCTTAAAATTATCCAACATCATTTGAAACCTGATTAATAATAGTCTAACACCAACATCACTAGCCTATCATCCTCAGTAGTGTATAGTAGCCTTTAGGTACTTTTGGTTGATGAATACACCAAAAGGTAGGCCTTACAAACATAATCTATCGATAATATTTATAATATCATACACAGATACTCAGAAGGGGCTCAATAATTAATACATTTTTCAAAAATAAGGCCTCTCACTCTTTAACCCTGGCATCCTTTTTGGTCCACAAGCTAGTAACGGATCCTAAAAGAGGCCCTAGATACAGCTCAATTCCCAAGAGGCAAAACCCTCCAATAATCAACAATACATGTCAGCAGCATGTAACAGGCCTAAACTTGGACATCTCAAAGACCAGAGTTGTAAAATGGACTCAACACATAACTTACTCCAAGTATATTGGTGATTCAGGAGAAGACAGTTTTCTTTCGAATAGCTGCTAAAGTTTATACAAGCAGCCATTGAAACTATGAGAACCTGAATAGACACATGCCATGCATATAACTAGAAGGAAAATGGTTGAATTGCGCATCACACTAACAAAGACACATGATTTGAGTCTTCCATTATCATCACATAAACGGTGAAAAAAAAAATCCGCTACCTTTGCTGATTTTAGGTCTATTAGCTTATGTCAAGTTTCTTATAAGATTCTTACTAAGTTTATTACTACAAGGCTAGCTGTTTTACTTCCTAGGCAAATCTCAGTCAATCAAAGTGAAATTGGGGAAGGAGAATTGATTTCTGGTATCATTTTACTGGCTATGGATGTAACGTCCCAGAAAATTTCGGGTAAATATTTTCGCTTTATTAATAATATTTTTACATGAGTTGTAATATTATTATTTATTCCTTATCGTGGTATTCATTGTCGTAGATTCGTATTTGATATCGGGAAGTACGTGTCGGGGTTTGTCAAAAGATGCGTTATGAAGTGCACAAGAAGTTTCAAATACTCAAATGCGATTCCGAAAGTTATTTGCTACTTCGACAGAATAGTATAGGGTTCGACCTGCCCGGTTAGGTCGCAGGGGTCAAGGGGAAGCCGCCCCTTACTGGGTGCGGGGCAGCACCCCATTGGAAAAAATTATAAATACGTTTATTAATGAGAAAACACTTTAGTTTCTGTTTAGGGCCTGAGTGCCGGTACACAAAGGGGGTGTACTGATACGCAGAGATTCAGTACCGGAACATAGAACCTTTTATTTGGGTCAGAATTCACTAGGAGTCGGCACACAAAGTGGACACCGGTACACTGTGAGTACCGATACACCAAGTCTATATACCGGTACACCCTGTTAGTGTGAAAAGGTTGTGGAGCCTATTACTTTTTGACTTAATCACACCTTTTTCACTTTATCTTCCACCCATTTCTGAAAAGGTAGAAAAGGGGAGACTACATTTTCTTCCACCTTGAAGCTTCAAAACCATCTAGCTACGAAGCCCGGTTTCGATTCAAAAGTTTGACTTTCAGAGTCTACATCATACGAGGGTCGTTTTGACACAAGTATTTTCTGCTCGTTTTCTCGTTGATTTTTCCTCCGGATGCGTGTCGGGTTATATTGTCAAAATAAGTTGGACTTCCTTCTTTATGTCTTGTGGATCATTTTTATATCTAAGTTCTATATGATCCAAGGCTCGTAGATAACTCGTTTCGGGAGTCGAGTTTTGGAGGCTTCATGAGCGATTTCATCTAGTTTTGTTTGTCGTTTAGCCTCGAGGTATGCACCTTTTCTACTCGCCATTACATTCTCTACGTGTTGGTATAATTTGTCATTTCGTTTTCTCGGGGATGATTCCTCGATTTCCGTACCAACAGTGTTTGGCGGGATAAAATTAGGAAACATTTTCCTTATGTTGTGTAAACTATTTTCGTATATAGGATTACGGTCATTCGAGTGGCGGAGTTTGGTAATTTCGGAGGCGCAAGAAGTGGCGTTCAGATACCAATAGGTGAGTCGTGTCGAAAAATTGTAGAAGGGGATGTTTATACGCTTTCGAAAGGTCTACGAAGTATGGGCAGATTCATGACCTCAATATATTTTGGAATTTCCGTTAGTATATTTACATGTTTGGCACGTTGTAGGTTCTAGATGTGTCATTTTCATGTAAGAAAATGATTTTGGGAATGAGAAGAATACATGTAGACTAGAATTCATAAGACATGCATGCTATTAGCATAATTAGTTATGTGTGTGTGTGTGTGTGTGTATATATATCGTGGTAGAATGTATATATATCTACTCGAAGTACACGGATTTGCCATCGTATCGCCTTCGTGTTGGAGTTGTGGCCTTCGTGATGGAGCCGTAGACTCATTTGTTTTGAAGTCGTGGCATGGCCGGTGTATTTGTAGTGTGTGTGTATATATATATATATATATATATATATCGTCATAGTTTCGTGGCGTTCGAGACGCACTCGTGGTAGCGGGAAGCAATGAAACCTATAGTCTTACCGTGAAAGATGAAAAACCTGATCAAGGATATTACCATTGACTGGCATTACCACATAGGAGACGGGTCAATGAAGACTATGATTGGGGCGTCGTTTTAAAAAGCGATAGATACTAGTCCAAATTTTTATAGCTTGAGTCGTAAGCAAGGCGTTGGTAAGGCATTGAAGAGATATAATTATCCTTTTACATAGTCATAGGTTGGTAGCATGAGTATTCTCATTGGCATTCATATTGGCATCGTTTATACTTTTACGTTATTGAAGCATGCTTAATTTAAATGTCTTACTGTAATGAATATCATGCTTAGTTGATTACTACTTTCGTAGCTTATATACATATATATCATAGTATACCTATATATATGTATTCGTATCTTTCGTCGTTGGATGAGTGGCGTTTCTGTGCTAGTGGCGGCATTTCAGTGATAGCAGTGGCGTATCTATGGTGACTGATGCATCTGTGGTGACAATGGCTTACCTGTAGTAGATGATCACTGAACGACGTAGTAGTATAGTTGACTACGAAGGTGAAGTTATATATACATATATAAGAGATATATATATATATATATATATATATAGGTGTACAAGTAGTGATATACATATATGAGAGATTTATATGTATTTGTGGAAATATATATATATATATATATAGTTACAAGGAGGGTACATACATGCGAGATTAATATATAAATATACACATTCGCAATGGTAGGATTTATATATGTATAGTGGAGTTATACATTTACAAGTTGGAAAAAATAATATTTTTGGTAAAATAAATGATGTTTTTTGACGAAAACAGTACGATTACTCGTGGAGTATCATACCTGATATTTTTTTTAGATTAAAAGAATATTTTACTGGAGTTATATCTATACAACACTGAGAATGCATATTACAAGGATTCGGAGTAAGTATATCATTCGGGACAAGCATCTGACAGCTCTGAGTCAAAACATAGCCGGGAAGTACTGCAATATCATACGAGCGTCTGACAGTTCTGAGTCTAATACCCTCCGGGACAAGCGCCTAACAGCTCTGAGTCAGGAAAGGCCTGGTGGCATGAGTTGCCTTCGATAGACTCGGTGGCAAGTGTGCCCTCGATAAACCTAGAGGCATGAGTTGCCATGGGCGTGGGATATGATGTGATGTGTCAAAGAGGCCCGATGTGCCTACGTGATGTGAAGTGATCGATGAGGCACGACGTGCCCATTCAATGAGGCCCAACATGCCTATATGATGTGATGTATTCGTAGA
>MKEJ01042067.1:0-10623 GCA_001753735.1 Embelia ribes | reverse complement strand
TTTTAATAATTTCTATTACGACAAGTTATCATATAATTGGGCAAAGATAAATATTCATATATTGGGGTAGTCTTCTAAGAAATTTAGTTTTAATAATTTCTATTTTATTAAGTTTATATATATGTATATGATTCTGATAATCTTTATTGTGGTAAGTTCTATTATTTTAAAATTCTAATTTAATGTCACAAGTAATAAAAAATTATGCTGAATAATATCGCGATTAGAGCGAATATAATTAAAAGGGATAACTTTGATATATTTATCTATTTTAGGAGCGTCTAGTGCCCGAGCCAAACATCACTTTAGTGGACTTTTTCAACATTGCAATGTGTATACCACGACTATAATACCACGTAGGTCGACTATATCGGCGAAATTATCCAATTAGAATTTAGCTCAAATTTTCATCTATAATTGGGACCATTATAAGTGGTGACTCGTTGGTGGTAAGACAAAATTGACACCATCTATTTTTTTCATTGTATTTTGGGGCCAAGTCTCTTGACTAAAGCTTATTTTGGACTTGTTAATGCAAATAGAAACATCAATTTTTGGTTTCATTTCTGTTGATAAGAGTGAAAATGGAGCGGTAGAGCCCAAATGCACATCTTGACCTTCTTTTGCTATAGTCGGTTATCAATTTTTTATTTAAAAATTGGACAGCATTTAGTTGAAATCAATTTTTATACTAACTTATTTATTATTTAGACTTAAATAAATTGGACCTTTTTAACTGGATTCTTAATTTATTATTATTTTTAGTCAAAAATAAATTAATTTATTTACATAAAAATACAACTGAACAAATCTAGGATTAGATAGGTAGGGACTTCTGGTTCATTGCTCTTTTTGGTACCGAAAACTTTCAA
This sequence comes from Embelia ribes, assembly GCA_001753735.1. Lineage (NCBI taxonomy): Eukaryota > Viridiplantae > Streptophyta > Magnoliopsida > Ericales > Primulaceae > Embelia > Embelia ribes. The sequence continues at coordinate 9,751 of MKEJ01042067.1, read as the reverse complement.
GATAATTGTGCAATTGCTACACCATAGATTGATGGGGATTGGATATTCAACAATAAAATTGTCATAATTGAGCAATCTTATTGTGTCTGGATAAGGTTTATTGTATGAACAATTGTGAAATAATTGTGTCAAGATAACATAAGTGCCTTTTTTAAATTAAGATCTACTAGCAGAGCTAAGGCTACTTCCATAATTACAAAAAAAAAAAAAACTCATAAAATACAGTATTTTTTAGTGTAAATATAGTTTACTTATTATTTTTGTGTTATGATATTTTTAATACATAGCATGTGTAAGTTTTTTGGGAATAATTTTTGGATTGCCTATATATATATATATATATATGGAACTGAAAATGGGAAATTATTTTTTACAAAATATCTTACAAATTGTATTGGTAATTGGATCTGAAGCGATCCAACGGCTATGATATGTTCTATTTTTCTGCTATCTCTCTATATTTTTCTGATATATTCTAACAGCTAGATCGCTTCAGATCTAATGTGCAACAAAATTTGTAAGATATTTTGTAAAAAGTTTTGTCCCATGATCCGTTCCCTCTATATATGTATAATAGAAGGATTCATTTTATATTATGCTATTAGTATCTATTTCCTACTTTCCTCTTCAGAAAAGAAATAAATGTTGCATGTTCGAGATTCGAACATTTCCTCTTATTTGCACTCATTTTTTGTGTTGAGCAAAATGATCTTCATGACTTATTTGTTGAGAATGTTAACCACAATTCTTTTTGACAATAGTGGTACCATCACCACTATTGTGCAAGAGAGTAGGTGGTCGAGAAAGAAAAGAGTACTATGGCCTTAGTGAATCCTAGCAAAGTGGTCTCGGTGCTCTGATGTGGCTGATGTTGCACGTGTGCTGGTCTTTTCTCTATGTGCGTATTTGTTGTTTGTAAAGCACCATATATTGTCCTAAGAGGCTTAAGTCAATTTGATTATTGAAATTTTGCATAAGCTCATATATGATGTCTTGTTATAATTGGCAGCTCCGTTGAGTGGCCCAATGGTGATTGCTGAAACTCTGGGTAAGAGGAAGACCCCGATAAAATCTAATAAAAAGGACCACACAGATAAATACCTTTTTAAACGGAGGGATAAGGCAAAAGAGTTGAAATCTCAAGAAATGGGCCAAACCACCTCGTTTGTGCAGCAACCTTATGTTGAAGTATCTACAGAATCAGCAGATGGAGATTACGTATTACAGAGGAGAGCTCCACCAGTTCCTCCAGATCAACAAACTCCAGCTGAACAAGCCACAGCTGTGGAGGACAATAAGCCTTCTGCTTTGGAGACTTTTATGGTTAAGTCTCCTCCAATTGTTGGTGATAGATTTTCAGATCCCACAAAGGGTGGTGTCTCTCCCACTAAAAAGGGTGATCAGTCAAAATCTATTTTGAATGATGGTCACAAACATGCCTTCACATCTAAATCGGTTGAAGGCCAGGATTCAAGAAAGAGAATAGAACCAGGGATAAAGAAGGCCAAGAATCTTAAAAGACCTGCTGGGGATCTGGGTCCTGATAGATCTGTCACAGGAGCGAATAAAAAGAAGAAAAAGAAAAGATCGGGTGTGGATATAAGCTCTGATCATATGCAAAAGTTGGGACTCGTTGGGGAGCTGAGTCCTGATAGATCTGTCACTGGTGAGAAGAAAAAGAAGAAAAAGAATGATGTGGGTATGGAAATGAGCTCTGATCATATGCAAAAGTTGGGACTTGCTGGAGGAGGAGGTGCATCTGGGATGAAAGTAACTAAAAAACCTGTCATGGTTGATATAGAGCCTCAGAAGAAAGATGACCGACAGGATGAGTCATTGCCTAATTCAATGGATAAACCTGAGCTCAAACTTGGGGATTTACTCACTGATTTGTATTCACTTGCTCTCAATCCTTTCCATGGTAGAGAGAGAAATGGCCCTGCATTTGTTCGGCAGGCCTTTTTGAAATTTCGGTCTCTTGTTTTTCAAAAAAGCTTGGCTTTATCAACCCCGAGTGAGTTGGATCCAACCGAAAATCATGATGTTAAATCTGGCAAGAGTTCTGACAATATCCATTCGGCTATTAAAGATCAACCATCCTCTAAGACGCCAAAATCTCTATTCAGGCCTGAGGATCCAAGAAAAGGGGGCCAAAAGCGTGAGCCATCAGATCGACAGGAGGAAATAGCTGCAAAGAGACTAAAGAAAGTTACTGAAATGAAGTCTCTTACTGTAGGCAAGAAGGCATCGGGAGATGGAAAAGATTCTGTGGTTGCTAGACCACTGAAGCTTCTCAGAACAGAAGCCGGGAAGAAACAGGAAGCCCCCCGAAAAATACGTGAATTGACAATGCTGGTGATGAAATTCCCTCCCCAATCAATGCTTCCATCCGAGAATGAGCTCAAGGCACGGCTGGCTCGATTTGGACCTTTGGATCATTCCCGTATGCGTATTTTCTGGAAATCTTTCACTTGTAGGGTCGTGTTCATATATAAAGCTGATGCTGAGGCGGCTTACAGGTATCTGACAGAAAATAATAACATGTTTGGCAGTGTAAGAGTGAGGTGCCACACGCGCCCTTTAGAGACTCCGGGACCACCGGATTCAGAAACCAAGACCCAGAGAGAAGATGGACCTGTCGAAAGCTCGGGCGATTTTAGGGTTCCATCAGCACAATCAGCAATCCAGATCAAATCGTGCTTGAAGAAACCAACAGGAGAGGCTGGTCCCACTCCAGGAGGCAATGGCGGGAGCAAAGGAGTGGCTCGTGTAAAGTTTGTGTCGGGTGTGGGGGAAAATAGTGGTGGGGGAGAGACATTGATGAATAGGAACAACCTCAACAATACTAGTTTTGCGGATGTTGGTAATATTGGTTCATCTTCTTCTGCAATTTCTGTTAATTCTACTTATGGAGTGGATTTAATTAGTAAAAATTTTCAACAAAAGGTTGTTCCTCATAACCAGATGTCTAATTTTCATTCTCCTCAAGTTGCGTCTCAAATTTCAAACACTCCAATCAATTCTCATTATCCTCAAGCAACACAGCCTACAATTAGTCGCAAATTTAACGTAAACATATCTGGTATTGCCCGAGCAGGGCCGGGTCCGAGCTGTACAAATACAGACATTGCACAAGAAATGCTTAGCCTTATGACTAGGTGCAATGATGTGGTAATCAATTTGAAGAGCTCCCTGGGTTATGTGCCTTATTATTCCTTACAAAGAGAGTGATAATTTGCAAGTTTTGATGGTGAGTGGTGCTGAATTGGACGGATGAGATGTTAAAATTTGTGTTCTCCCAAAATCAGATGGTGGGGAAACAATGGTACTAGAGCAAAGGAAAAGATCGAATTTCACAACCGGGAAGGAGCCAAAATTGGGGACTTCAAATAAGTGGAATATAGTTAAAGAGCCAAAATGGGCGACTTCAAATAAGTGGAATATAGGAATAAATAACGAATGATTTGTCCATGAAAATTGATATTCGGAAAGGTGTCCAGTGGTGATATTGCTTCTTTTCTTGCCTTTATCATTTGGTTTTGTTTTTTGTTTTGTTTAAGAGTATTTTGTTTCATGGTCGTAGACTCGTTTAAAATTCAGCGTGGCTATTATGCTCCATGAAGTTATTTATTGTTTTGTAATGATTTAGCTAGGTGAAGCTGTTTTTAGCTTTTCGTGTTAGAAACGTACCTTTTCTTTTCTTCGAACTAGAAATGTACTTTTTCTCTCTAATTTTATTTTATTTGGAAAAGAAGCATCCATTGATATATGTAACTGTGAGTTGCTTAAATGCAACCCAGAGGTTAGAGTTTTTTTGTTTACAATTTTTAAACAAATAAGTTTACTTATTTCTAATTAAAAAAGATGGATTCGTACAACTTAAAATTTTCGGGTTATTTAGGCTAAAATAGTAAATAAGTTCAATTTATAAATTAACAGACAAATGAGTCCAACATTTAAGTAAACGAGCTTAAAAAAAGTTGGTAATTATAAGCTGTAAATAAAAAAGCCCAAAAGTAAATAAATTCAAAGCTTAGTACTAAAAGGATGGGTTTACATCACTGCTAAGTAAACTAGACAAATTTTTTAATATGCTAGGTAATAAGTTTTACCATACAACTTTTCATGCGAAAGGAAGATGATATTTTTAAATTTAATTAGAGAAATTATCGAGTAAATTGGGCCTATGTTGGCCTGTTTTTAAAATAACAGGGGACCGAGCACCTCATTGTAAGAGTGACCTACAAACAAGTATCATACCTATATTTCCATACTTCATGATCAAATCTTACACGGCTCTATCGCAACAAATAATTGAATCAAATAATTGGAGTTAATTATCCCAATTTAAAGTATGAATGTAGATATTTAATTGACAGCCAGACATAATTGAAGCTCTTTTCCCTCTTAACTATTGGCAAAGCCAGATTTGGAGTCTTGTCAATTGACACAAAAAAGCTCATTAAGCTTAAATGAGGACCCCAAAAAGGTATACTTGACCAGGGCTCTATATTTGATCAGAATGGCCTAGTTGCCTCGCACTCGCTAGGTCTATGAATCGATAAGTTTTTTTAGTATGGGTAAACTTTACTTTCCCACCCCCTTATTTACCATTCCGTGTCAATTAACTCCCTCATTTATCATGTGTTTTGCAATATCTTATTTTTTGATAAATACACAAAATGCCCTTTTTCTATAATTTTGTTGAAGAAAATCAACTGACCAAATTACACTTAATTCTTTCCTCTCGCTTCCCATATGCCTATATGCCTCACTCGGTCTCTACTCCTGGACTTGCTGCACATGCGAAAGATTCCTCATTACCAAATCAAAAAGAAAAAAAGAAAATATTATTTTCCGAGAATAAAACTACTAAATATTTTCTCATACTATAATTGTTACTAAGAATTTTGCTATGGAGAAAATAAAAGCTTAAAGTGGCTAGCTAAATTTTCAAGACCCTCCTATACTGACATCGTTACAAAAGAATTTGTACCATCATTACTTTTTTTTTAACCTTATTGTTATCCTTTTTTTTAGATGAAAGGATTCTGCTAACTTCATACAGAAAGATTTATGATTCTCGCACCTTATTTCAGGATTTTTTGGATCAATTATGACGCAATAAACTTTTAAAAGAAATGATATTTTTTATTGCAAATTTTGTGTTGGATGGTTACAACTCTACTTCAAACAGCTGTTGATTTCGCTAAATTACAGTACAAATTACTCATTGTGCTGGAAAATAAATTAAGAAAAAAAATGCATGCTTGGTTCTGGACCTTCTTTTTCGATTTGTCTCTGCCCTTTTATATGGAGTTTTAGCATGCAATTCTTTTGAATTGTTGTTATCCTTTTTCACCGTTAATTCCTTCATAAGCTTGATCTAATGACTGTTGTTAAATATGGAAAAATTGTTTTGCCACCAATAATCTTTTGTGGTCCTTGTTGCGCCACGTGTCCAATGTTAGCCCATCATTACTACTACTTTTACTTTTTTTTTTGGAAAGTACTACTACTATTGCATGTAAGTGATTGTTATTACTTTATGACGTTTATACAACATTTTCAATGTTATAAAACTGTTTATAATAACATTTTCAATATTACATAATTACTTGTAACATTATATAGCCATTGAAAATTTGGCTTAAAATAATTAAGTTAATATTATCAGTTTAACCTCTTTAGGTATAAACTTTTATTAAAAACCTTTATTTAGGTTCTTTACATAATTATACCTTTATTCTTTTAGTTAATTTTATATGAATAAAATCAACTTAGGAAATTTTAGGTGTATATAATACCCTCTCCTTTGGTTAGTTTTGAACTAAACTAGGCAAATGAATCATCAAGGTTTTGAACCAAATTTCTAAAATTTAATAACTGAACCTAGCAACTAAACCATCACATACTTTTGATTAACTTAATAATCAATCATTTGGTTCTTTTTATTCAATCTTTCACTCTCTAATATTCATGCTTATCTTTAAAGATCCTAAAATCGCCATTTCTGATTTTCTAAGTACCAAATATTTAGAATATGGCACCTACTTGATGTAACGTCTCACAAAATTTGAGTGAATTTTTCTTATTTATAATAATATTATAGAAGCATTAATATTATTATTATTGCATTGTAGTATGGAAGTATAGGAAGTGGCGTAGAATGAAGTATGGAGTGTATAGAGTCATTATGTGTTTATAGAAGATTATGTTGCATTACTATAAAATGTGACTAAATGTGATGTTTGTTAATTAATGTAGATACAAGATGTATTTCTCACAAAGTTTATCGTGTGTGAGGTAGTATTAGAATAGTGTGCTAAGTGTGGTAGAGAAGCACAAGTTGTTAATGGTTGAAGTGTAATTTTGGACTTGAGTACCAGCACACTGGATGTATGTACCAGTACACAAGGGAGTACCGTTACTCAGAAGAGGAGTAACGGTACACAGATCATCAAAATGATTGTAAGCTTAGTAGTGTCGAAGTGGATACATGTCCGAACGTTGTCGAAGTGGCAGGTATATAGTGTTAGTGCAGTTTCATGTAGAAGAGACTTACATTACATTCATGAGTAGTTTATGTATTCGTTTACATTCGTTTATGTTTATACATATTCATGCTCATATATCTTTCATATATTTCTTAGATTCCTGTTTACATTTTTGTAGATTATCTAAACGTTACTTTTTCTCATTTTCTTTCCTTATATCTTGTATTATAGGACCGGAGGACGGTGTCGAATATCACTGATGATGTGATGCCGCATTGTGTGTGTGTGTGTGTGTGTGTGTGTGTATATATATATATATATATCTTTTGGCTTATTATGGCAGGCGAAGAGAAGAAGAAGATATCATTTTGATTTATTGCCTTTCATTTTGTTGTAGCATTTCAAAGATGTATAATTTGTAGTAGTAGCGTACTCTGATGTTGAAGTTGTAGTAGAATTTGTAGTGAAAGTAAAAGTATAGATATATTCTTATCATTTATGAGATCGAGAACATATGTATACCTTCTGATATTATTTATTTTTGACAAGCAATTAGTTCGTGATATTGTATCTGTAAACAGACAGGTTTACGATGTTTGTATTATGTATATATTTATGTTGTGAATGTTATAGACTGTGAGTAGTATCGCCTTGCAGTGACGATTAGATGTGTTAATGAGATAGCTTCAGAAAAATGTATTTCCATTTTATTTTCTGTTCAATAAAATTTTCTTCCTTTTTATCTTCAAAAAGAGAAAGATAAATTTCGTGTACCCTGGTTTCTTGGGATTTGGAGTACGACAGATTGGTATCAAAGCTTAACTGGGTTACATAAAACCTATTGTCTTGCGGGTAGAAGTCTAAGTATGGTCATGAGAGTAGACTACATTAATATTGTTGGTTAGGAATGGATTGCTTCATAACTTAATGTGTGGTAGTTATTGTGTAGATTATCATCACGTTATGTTAGTGATTTCTTCTCTTTCGTTGATGTGAAGATTGATTATGGCACAAAAGAAAGATACTCAAGGAGGAGGTTGACGAGGAGGAATAAGAACTACGACACGAGGAAGAGGAGGTCATGTAGGAAATCGTATCGAGGAGGAAGAAGTGTCGCGTAGGTATGCTTATACAAGAGAAGCGAAAATTTGGGAAGTAGAAAATATTCCCAACTTGGAAGATACTACAAGCAAAGATCTGAGCTTAGAGGAAGAAATTTTCTTACCTCAACCTCAAGTTCCGCTTGCTTGTCTTCAACGGGGGAACGAGGATCGACTTTGGGTCATGGAGAAAATCCTCATTTAGATAACAAGTAATTCTCTAGAAGGAAATAGTGAGATGAGAGCCTCGGCAGCTCAAAAGAATTTCAAAAGAATAGATCTGTCTATCTTCAAGGGCGATTCAAAGCCAATAGTAGCGAAAGAATGGCTCAAAGATATGGAGCATATTTTTTCATCTCTTCAAATAGTAGATGACGATTTGAAAATAACCACGACACTATTTTATTTATGGGGAGAGGTGGCCAAGTGGTGGAAGGGCCAAGAAGAAGTGTTTGGCCAAGGCAATCTTAAGTGGGATGCTTTCAAAGAGTTGTTCATGGAACAATTCTTTCTGGACATGCATCTGCAGAGGAAAAGAGATGATTTCTTGAATCTCAATCAAGGAAATATGGATGTGCAAGCTTACTAGTTGAAATTAACTTGCTTAGCATGGTATGCGACAGATTTGGTTTCTACGGAGAAATTGCAAATTGGGTTGTTCGAGAAAGGTTTACAACCTTCAGTGCAACACACGTGATGTCAATCATGCACACCACATTCAAGGAATGTGTTGGTGTCGCAATGAAGGTGGAGTATAGTTTGGTGAACAAGCAACTTGCAAATACTTCAAAAATTTCCCGATCAACTAGACAATCTGCAGATTCATAGTCCGTTTAGGGGCCGAATATGAGTTCGGGTGCACGTATGGATCACTATGGTGGTGGTGGAAGTGGTGGCTTAAATGTTAGCAGAGGTGGAGATGGTGCTAGTGTTGTTGGAGGTAAGAGTAATAAGAGGTTTCGAGGTGACTTTTCTTCTTTTTCTCGTAGGCAGTCTCAACCTGCTTATTTTGGTTCGAGTTTTACAACAAGGGACAAGGGTTGTTTTAAGTGTGGCGTTAGGGCCATAGGCAAATACGAATGCCCATTTCTACCTTCTTGTCATAATTATAAGATGAAGGGGCATTCTGTAGTGAATTGTTCGTTGATTGTGAGTCATCATTGTGGGAAGAAGGGACATATGCAAGCCTAGTGTTCGGAGGGATTTTTTAGTGCCAGCGATTCTGAGTGGTCATCCTACCCCTAGGCCACCATATCCTGGTTCTTTTTCGTCTGCATCTCGTCAGAGTGGTTGTGGACAGTGAGTGGGTTATCAGAGTGGCATTAGGTCAGTGGCTTCCAACAAGGCCAACCTTGTCAGGCTCGAGTTTATACCTTACCTCAGACTATCGATGTGGAGGAGCCTTCTATCGTAAGAGATATAATACCTTTCTTATCTACTTAGGAACATATGTTATTTGATATTGGTGCTTTTCGTTCTTTCATAAATACTTGTTATGCATGCATGTTAGAATTACCTACGGAGTTTTTAAGAGAACCTATGTTGGTAGATACGCCTGCAGATTGTATTTTATATTGAGGAAGTATGCAGAAATTGCGATTTGTTGATCGCGGATCATATATTCATATATGATTTTGTTGTATTTGGTATATGGAGGTTTGACATTATTATCGGTTTTGATTGGTTAGCTCACTTTCATGCCGTTATTGATTGTGAAAGACGTAGGGTATTGTTGAAAATACTAAATGGAGTTAGTGTTTGTTTCCAAGGGTAACATAATCTTGTACTTCCTTATTCTCGTTACTCTTTGACTAGTTTGTTCATTTTATTAGCTAGTCTTTCTATCGTAGAGGAAGTTCGTTTGGAGATAAATCCCTTTCCTATCGTTAATGAGTTTCTTATTGATCTCAGTGGACTACCTCCATAAAGGGAAGTAGAGTTTTCCAGTGATTTAGTTCTGGAGCTAAACCGATTGCGATCGTACCGTATAGATTAGCCCCAACAGAATTGAAGGAGTTGTAGATTCAAATTGAGGAATTGAAGAATAAGGGTTTTATAAGGCCCCAAAATTTTTCACAACACTGTAGCAACACTGTTGCATATTTGTACAGTATTGAACAGTGATTTTAAGAGGTAAATTTAACATCAGTAGGT
>MKEJ01042066.1:0-12504 GCA_001753735.1 Embelia ribes | reverse complement strand
CTAAGCTTCCTCTGAAAATGCATAAGAAAAAAAAACAGGGAATTAGGCACAACAAAAAGCTCTAAACTGCAGTTTACATTTCTGGCTATAACTTACAATTGATGGATCTCCCTTGATCACTTCCTTTTGCCTTCTTTCCTCCTCTTTAGCTTTTTTATCCATGTAAACAAGCCAACCGTACCTCTTGATGCCATAGTCTTTTGCAATTATCTCCATGTCCTCATCATTGCTATCATCACTGTTAAATTCCTCATCGCCATCATCATCCTCTTCGTCTTCATCGTCATCACTACCAGAATAATTAGCTTCCTCTTTTCCATCTCCATCATAAGAAAAACCCACCTGCGAATATGAACCTTTGCTAGCCGAAGCCTGAGCAGGTTGTGACCTATCAATCACCGAAAAATCAACAAGATTAACATACATCAAACAACAAATAATCAAGAAAAAGCTCTCCAATCTTCTTCACAGTTAGAAGATCTACCAGAACATGTGCCTACAACCAACTTAAAACAAGTGAAACTTGGCCAAATGACTGATTTCTCAAGTTGAGGTACAAGCAAACCTGTCTGGTCCTAATAGAGCAACAGCCTTAGCCTCAATTTCTTGATCCACATGTTGCAAACCGTCCTCATCAGTGACTGTCAGCAGACAACACTTAGCTCATAAAAATGATGTTAATCGTAGCTTTCTTTCAGAAAGAATGATATCAAGCTAGCATGCACTGTAATTAATACAAACAGGCTTGTCCCAACAAGATTGTAATAAGCCTGAGAGTTATAAAAACAAGAATCATGAATTCAACACATGATCATAAATCAAAGAAGTACCGACATCCTCTACGTCGATGCTTAATTAAATCCCGATAACGCTCAAAATTAACAAACTCCTCTAACTCTTCTTCTTCTTCTGTTTTCTCAGGGACTCGGTAGCGGCGAGAACTAGAATCTCGGATAAAATCGAGAAGAGCACGACCGTCAAATCTGAAAAAGAGAAATTATATCAACAAAGTGGAACACTCTCCTCAAGGCATGCAAAAAAATCTACAGGCATTGGGAAAGGCCATGCACCTGTCAATCAAAATGTCTTGCTTTCCATTCCAAGGTATCCTGAAATAGATGACACAGATCAGCCCTCAACCGAATACTCAAACAATGTCCATTTTAAATGGTGAAGACGAATCAAATAGAAGATAAAAGGTCACAGCAAAGGCAGACGATTATGGACAATACTCGGAGGCCATATACAACATTTTCAAGAGACCTTTGAGTCTTTGACTAAGATTTGAAAATGGCAAAGTGATGATATACCGTGGATTTGGGAGCTCACACTTTCCCAATCCATATGGATAAAATGATGAGATTATTACACGTACAAAGTCTCCTTCTGATAATTGCAGGAAAATTATGGTTGCATACATATTTGACAATAGATATACAAACCTTTATCCCGACTAATTTCATTAACAAGGTTGCAAGAACACAAGACTAAAATCAAGTGCCTTTTTCCAATTTGTTTCAGTTACAGATGTCATAATTTGTAGCCCACAAAGCACAACTTTAAACCTGATGTCAGCATATATCAATATCGCTCACTTTAGTCCTGATTCTCCTGAAACAATTCCTTGTCCTAAAAGCGTTAGTAGGGCACAATTATCCTAGCTTCTTGGAAGTTCCATTTCTTTCTTTCTATTTTAGCCCATACACTTCCCACTAAAAGGACCTATTAGAGAAAGGAGAAGAACCCAATTTAAGCAATTCATTACTAATTCAACAAAGTATTAAGTACTAATATGGGATAATAACTTTAACACTCCCCCTCGCTTGTAGGCCAACCAAGTTCAAACCAAAGGCCCAACAACTGCATATAAGTGGGTGGAGTCAAATCAACAATTAACAATTTTTAACAAATCAAAAATTAACAATTTTTAAAAAAGCCCAAATTGGCTCCGATACCATATTAAACCCTATACACTTCCCACTAAAATGAACTATTAAGGGAAGGAGAGGATTCCAATATAAGCAATTCATTATGAATTCAATAAAGTACAATGTAGATAATAACTTCAACACTTTTCAAATTGGCACACTTAATGCCCCCGGTATGTTCTCTAATTTGAATTCTTCTAACACTTCCTCAAGGGTACCTATTTTTAACTCCTAATATTATAATACTTATCCCTAAAACTCTAAAATAGAGGTTGGGACATGGAGAATGACCATACAAGATCCTTTATATCCCCACTTTTAAGGGATTGAATAGGATCTGCATACATTAGTGAGACAATCCCCATAATTTAATCTCTAATGTTTAAGGTATGGACGTATGTTACCTGGAATGCGGATCAATATGGTACGTGGAACGAAACGGGAACGGGGTACACTCTTTCTCCAATTCACGATATGTTAGGGAGTAAGCTTCTTCGGATCGTTTAATAGGAATGAAATTTATTGATCCAAATAGCGGCACTATTCTTACGTAAGAAGCACCGATACGGTGACTGATATGGATACGGACACGGGTGCGAATACGGATTCGGCAATTTTCAAAAAATTCTTGACACAAACATGGACACGGCAATGATTCACCATTTTTTTATTTTTTTAATAACTTTTATAAGTTAGTAAAGTTATGTATTGGTTGTTGGCTCAAAGTAGCTCTAGTACACCTTACTAACGAGTATCAATTATCAAAAGGCCTGAAAAAATGTCATGCACTACAGGAATTAATAAGTATTAAAACGTGGTTTGTGAAAACCATCAAAATGTATGACTGAAAATAGATAAAAATTGACCGAAATAGAAAAAATGTTACAAATTGATCCGCCATGTCCATGACAAATCCAAAATGAGTCCATCGTGTGCCCAAAATGTAAATAATTAAATGGCATTTTGGACTCGCTATGTGGCGTGTCGGACACGTATTTCAAAGTGTCCACGGAGTATGTGTGTCCAATACGTGTCCAACACGGACACGGTGCCTATTTTGGAGTGTTCGTGCTTCCTAGATTCTTACCATCCGTTTTGCATTCATAATTTAGGAATGAACTTATTTTTTTCCTAAAAGAGTAACATTAAAATTACTGGGAGTATTTTAAATATATATTAATCTTAATTTTATTAAGCTATTCACTTTGCAGCACAGATAAAAATTAATCTAATAAGTGTTAAGAGGTAAAAACTAATATCTTGTTTTGTATTTTTTAGTATTTACAATCTTTGTATAATTTTTTTTCGTATTCACTAAATGGTTATTATTCAGTCGTTAATGGCCATGTGCCATTCTAGTGGGACCTGAAGTAATTAAAAGAAATTCACCCTTTCTATCTTCTTCACGTTTGGCCTATTTCTCCATATTTACTTCGAATTTTCTTTCCATTTACTTGTGTTTTCCCCTTTGCCCCTTCTCAATTTTACATTTTATTTCATTTTTTGGAATGCTAAATCCAGTGATTTGCAGCGTAATCGTTTCATGATTGAGTATGACCAACCGAAATTGCAATTCGTACCAATACCAGGAATTCCGGTAGCATACTATGGATTCATTTAGATGCTCCCAGCCTCCCACCAATCACTTTATACGGGCCTTTATACTTAATTTTACGGGTTAAATTCTAGGGGATACTCATACTATTGTATCCAATGCTAATTAATCCCCCCCAAAAATAGAAGATTTTCTACAGTGACAACTACGACCATTGTTCATCCCCAATAAGGCAATACTATTTTTAAGTTTAAGCATGTGGTCCACGCATTCCCTATATTATAGTCTCTAATTTTGACTTTGAGTTATAAGGAATAAAATTTAGGGAATGGGAATAAATACACTTGTGGGAATGCCCACTGGCAAAGTGCCCAAATAAAAATGTAACCTTTACCCATTCAAAGAATAAGGAAACTTTTACTTTCACCATCTGAATACTAGTCCAATGCAGAACATTCACATCCAAATTAATTAAAAACAAAATCAGAAACAACTTGAGCAATTCAAAGGAACACATAATGGCAAGGCGGACCGAAAGGGGGCAAAGAAGGTGTCACAGGCCCCCCAGACACCCAAAGTTTCTACAAATTTTATGTACAAAGTTTGAAATTTTTCTATGATTTTCACTACAGATACTAATTGGACATGCCCCCCTCTAAACTAGTGGGGACCCGGGATTTTTGGTTTGGAGCCTGGTCCTATATAGGATCTAGTATTTTTTTCTCTTACGGGGTCCTTATGACCATTTTAAAATTTTCAAACTTTACATACCAATCCTATAGATGTTTCAAAGGTTTAGTCCGCCAATGCCCTACCTAAAATCCCGAATCTGCTAGTGATGATATGGAAATTGGAGTTGGTCCCCTAACCGAAAATTCTAGGTCCACAACTGGTGATAGGAAAAAGTAGGTTTTTTTGCATCCACGATAAACCGTCTAGCTTTTGTTAGATCAAAACAACAAGAAAGCTCAGTTTAAAAGCTTAGCAGCCAAAAGCATTCCAGCTCTTAACCAAAAAAGCAGAAAACCCTGCAACAAAAAATGTATATACGTATATAGGTAAAGGGATTGCTGATCTTATGTATAAAGTTCGAAACTTTTTGATGATTTTTTACTACGCGCCTCCCTGAAAAAGCCACCCTGACAGAAAATCCGAGTCGGCTAGTGATGATAGGGAAATAGTATATATGTACATATATACACACACACACACACATATATATATATATATATATACGTACAGAGATTGGTGATCGTGAGTCGCTTGATAGAGGGCGTCGTCGCGGTAGGTGCGAGAGCGAGAGCCGGTGACCTGGATGGACTGCTGTGGGTCCCCCCGGCGCTTGGCCAGGTAGATAGCTCGCCGCTGGGATCTCTTACGAGCCGCGTCCATCATGTCGTGGACCTTCTTCTCCGACCTCCTTGCTTCGTGCCACATCTCTCTCTCTCTCTCTCTCTGACTGTGTCAGGTGGATTTTGGATCGTGTTGAGGTGTTGGTGGATTTTGCCCTAATTTGGATTGGAACAGTGGGGAAATTTGGGAGTGGGTTACTAGATTATCAAGGGCATTCCCACCAGAACTTCTATATCTACTCTCATTTATTTCCTATTTTTGCACCCCTATCCTATAATAGATGCAGTATTTAGATAATGCTCATGTAAACTCTCCAAATAATTTAAATAATATATATCATATATACACTTATTAAACCATACACGATAAATAATAGGGGTGTGCATCAGTTTGAGTAACCCGAAATCCGAACCGAATCGATGCACATTCGGCTATAATTTGTTGCTCAAAATTCGGATTCATGATTTAATTTTAAAAAAAAATTGGATTTTCGGGCCTATTTTTTTTAAATCTGAAAAAATCCGAAACCCGAAATATTACAAAAAAAATACAAATATGACTATGACATATATAAGTTCATATATATCACTATTGTTATTAGAATGCTAAGTGAATCTATATATGTGCATATGATATATTTGATTAATATTTTGTAGTATTTTTTCTCCAAATCAATTGGATATATTTTGATCAATTAAGGTTAGGATTTCTAAATTGTAATTGTTGTTTCTATTGTGATTTATAAATATTTGAAGTAGTTTTATAAACATTTAAATTGCTTTTGTGAATATTTAAATTGAATTGTGAATTGGTTCTAAAATTTTGGGTTTTATGAAAATTTTGGATTCGGTCCAACCTTAAAAAGTTCGGGTTCGGTTTGTGTTTTGGGATTTTCAGGTTCGAATTCGGGCCAAAAAAAAATTTTGTTCAATTTTTCGGATTTTAGAATTCTGTTTGGGTTAAACCTGAACCGAACCGTTGCACCCCTAGGAACTGTTATTTATTACTATGTCCTATTGCATAGATTGATTAATTTTTTCACACAGTTTGAGTGAATTTTTAAACAATATAATTAAAGCATTAAACTTTGTCATTTATTTTTCTAAAAAGTCCTCCATTGAGAAACACGAAAATTATACATGCTAAATACAACATTAGTTAAAGCATTAAACTTAGTCACAGAGGTTATTCACTAGATAATAAGTCCTTAATTTAGAGAATTTGTACATAATTTGATTCAAACTACATCTATATATTTCGTTAACCTTCCATATATATATATAAATAAAGCTAAATACGTAATTTGGATTGTTAGTATGCATAATCCTTCATATGTATTAATTTTTGTTTGTATGTATAGTTCGAGTTTGGTGTGCCTAAATTTGGAAAACTCTCCATTTATAAAGCGAAATTAGTATTAGCTGTCGACAAGGCCGGCTAACCCTTTCGGCATGTTAGGCACCTGCCTAACATCCCCGATTGCTAGCGAATTTTAGGCGCCCCGTAATTGAAAATATATTAATCATATATTAATTACAAGTACATATTTAATAGGCCGAAGAGCATTTTATTTTTTAATTTATGGACTCTAATTTATCTCATAGATATCTATCGTCGTGGTTCTTAATGGACGTGGCATCGACAATACCATTCGAGGCACTAGCATTGTTGTTCACTGGCAAGTACCAATCCGGGTTAGCTTGTTCCCTCCTCGGGTTACTTAGATTCTGGCGTATCCGTCGAGTTAAACAATTCTTCACCAGGTTAATACTATCCGATTTTATTTCATTTTATTTTTTTCTATTTTTCTTCCACACTTGCACCTATGTTACTTTGTTCAACCCTAACTTTTTTCAAAAATCACAATGCCTTGGATGAAAAAGAAAAAAACCAAACACTGAATTTTTGAAGGGGGAATTTTTTCCAAGGTCATATGTATATGTATGTGTATATATGTATAGTAAATGTTGCTAGGGACACTAGCAGGTAACGCAACTGCCGCATTTGGACCATCCGTCGATACCACGTAAAAATTGGTGCTACCGATAGATGGTCCGGATGTGACAATAATGTCACGCCCAATTGTAACTAGCGCACTTCTTTCAACATAATGGGATTGCGACAAGTAACACCTTCGGTTTAAAACCCTTTTTATTTGCAATCGATCGACAAATATTGTTGATTCCATTAGTTTAACTGAAGTTGAAGGGATAATTTGGATACAATATTCAATAATTATAGCCAAAGTGAGACGACTGACATTATAAATTTCTGAACATTTTGAGTCAAACCTAAAACCTTTTTGTACTATAAGTCTACAAACACCTATTATATGTTGTTGGGCACAAAAGAGGGTTTTTCCAATGCATTCTTTTACATCATAAAATTTACTTTAAGAGATGCATTTCTTTTGTCATTAATTTAAATTTTTTTAATAAGTTCATTGTTCTGGTTTCTAGTGTCTTCAAATCCTTAGCAAGTGTGTATCTTTTGATGTTTGATTGTAGGCTTGAGAAGGACATTAGATTTAGCTACTTCTGGGTTAGATGTGCAAGGCTCTTGTCTGTAAGTGAAATTTCAAGTTAACATAATAACACATAGAATAATGATACATGTACAAAAAATCATGTATAAAAATTTTACAAATGCCTATGTATTTGTACAGAAATATTAAAGATATTTTTATATGTGTATGAATATGCGTGTAGGTGACACTATTTCTAGTACACTGTGCCGCGTGCCTATGCTACTTGCTGGCGGACCGGTACCCACACAAAGGGCGGACATGGATCGGGCTAGAGAACCCCAACTTCAAGAAAAGCAGCTTGTACGTGCAGTACATCTCGGCCCTCTATTGGTCCATCACTACCATGACCACTGTCGGATATGGGGACATGCACGCCGTCAATGCCATGGAAATGACATTCATTATTTTCTATATGTTGTTCAATCTCGGCCTCACAGCTTACTTGATCGGAAATATGACTAATTTGGTGGTGGAAGGCACTCGTCGCACCATGGAATTCGTAAGCCTTATAAATTCTATTTATTTTTTACATGATTTGTAAGACACGCTACGTCATGATAATGGAATGGTCCATTTTTCCTGACAAATTTTTCTCCTCCGATCTTAGCTATTTTCTTCTCATCAACATTAGAATCGGTATGTCTAAGTTATGTACACACTAAGAGGATTTCTGATTGCAATTTTTAAACAAATAAGTCAACTTATTTTTGATTAAGAAAAAAACTGTATGCTTTCAACTCAAAACTTCCAACTAATTTAGGCCAAAACAGCAGATAAACTCAGATTAAAAGCTTAGTAGTCAAACATTGCCTAGCTTTTAAGCAAAAAAATTGAAAAGCTGGAATTTATAAGCTGTAACCAAACAAGCTCAAGACGTTGAGTACAATGTATGTATAAGGATTGCAAATATGGTAATGGAAAAATTAAAAAGCTGAAGCTTATAAGCTGCAACTAAACAAGCGTCTTGAGTAAAATTTGTATAAAGATTACACATATAGCATTGTGTTTTTAGGATATATATTAAGCTTATATGTGAGAAATTCAAAACAAATACTAAGTCTTTTATACAATACTAATTTTGGGAATATTAAGTTAGTCTTTCTAGACGGAGGAAGTAATATAATAATAAGGTGGGCACGTAAAGTGCCCACGATTAGAAGGCAGAACAACTTGCTTTTTGGTATCATGTTTTATGCCTACCAATTAATTAAATATGATGTGATACCATTTATGACCACCTTGTAAACTTGTGCTCAATCTAGTGGCAACTAATACCGTAAATTGTCATTGCAGTTCGGTATACCCACCAATTATCTTGAATGGGATATGATACCATTTATGACCTTGTTATAAACGTGCTCAATCTAGTGGGGCAACTAATAGCTAGATGGTCGTTTGTCCTTTAATTATAATTTAAACAATACTTTTATGAGGTTTACCATTTTTTTATGTAGTTTTATTCACTCATTTGCTTTTATGAACTCTACATCTTACCAAGAGGTGTTTCAGAGTCACGATAAATGAGATTGGACTTTTAGTATCTTATATTATTATTATATATATTGTTCTTATTATCTTCCTCATAGTCTGAAAAAATCTCCATATCAGTTGCTAAAATCTTTTGTTTTGTTATCGTTCAGATCTTGGCCCGTGCCATAGGTGGGAAACTTAGGCGTTCCTTGACGGGGTGGGACATAGGTGTACGGACAGTTCATTTTTCACCATCATCGTCTTCTCTCAAACTGCCGAAGCTTCTCTCAATCATCGAGTGCCACCAAGATGAGGTTTGTTTATTTTTTCCCAAAACTATATCCTCACCGTTAGCTGAAAGATGCTTTTTTGGATGATGGTACTTAACTAGTGTTATTTGGCGATGAGTTAGGTGTGGGAACTACCCGCTAAAGCAGAGGTATTAGCATGGTCCAACAAGACCAGGGTTGAAATGTTTAGGTACGGTGAACATATCATGGGGATACAGGGTCATCCCGAGTACACCAAGGAAATTCTTCTACACCTCATCGATCGCCTTCTTCAGAAAAATCTGATCAAGGTACTAACTTGTGCTTTACTTGCTTTGTTGCTACTTGACCAAGGATGGACCTATGTGAGTTTGCAAGCGGGTTGTAATTTTAGTGTTAAATTTTTAATGTTAATTTGTTTTTTGAATAGATTTAGCCCCTCCATAAATTCACTCTTGGTCCGTTCCTGTACTTGACTAATACTCGTCATAACTATTATGTGGTTTGCAAAATGGTCGATATAACTCTTGTCTCTCTTGTCTACACAGGACGATTTTGCCAATGAGGCGAAGGTCAATGTGGAGGCTCTTGAGCCGGATCGAGAGGCATGGAGAAAACTCTGCCTCAGCTTTCTCAAGGGTGGATTATGATGATAAATCTTTTTATTTGCTTTTGAGTACGAAATTATCGGGGATGGTTGGGATAAAATTACGTGGGTGGAGAGTGTATATATGAATTCATCGATGGTAGAGTCGGTTACAAAAAACTTTTTCGAGGCGTCTTTAACAATATCTGCAAGCATATTTTCTTCAATGTTATCAAATGAAGAGTTAGATTGTATTCTTTAGTTTATGAACTTCTATTGTACTGTTCTCCTAAGTTCCATCTTTCTGAGTTTTGACTACATGAAGGCTATTTTTTTTAGTGACGCACGCTTTGATTATTTCCATTTCTGTTGGTAAATGTGACTTCAGCTTCCGAAAAGTTGTGTTTGCGAATTTTGGGCAATCGGTTTCTTTTTTCTTGATCATTTCACGAGAATAACAGTGTCACTCCTGTAACCTCAAACACTGATATATAATGCACCATACAAGGCATAACATAGTTGCTAAAGTTGGAAATGGAAGTAGGAATCGAAAGAAGAAACGGAAATATAGTGAAAACGGAAAATGCGAATTTGATTTGGAATTTTTTCATATTTGGTTATATAATGTGGAAAATGTATGCAAAATAGGTGATTTTTTAATCTAATATTTAGATTTGTAAGTATAATAATATTTATATTTTTATATTAAAATTCAATACATTGTAATAAATCAAAATAATAGAAGTGATGGCAATTACTTGCTTAAGTCTAATCTTAATAGTAAATCTCTATTTAATGGCATTTCTTGGTCCTTAGTCTTTGCTGCATGTCTTTGGCATATTTGGAAGGACAGAAACTTGAAAACCTTCCACGACAAAGACACTAACTACTTTGCTACCATCCGCAAAGCGTTCGAGTTTGCGAACTACATGGACCTAGCTATCCGCAAACCCCAAACCTGTGAGGATGTAGAGGAAGGACCCAATGTCATTAGTTGGATGTATCCCCCTGCAGATCATATTAAGCTGAATGTCGATGGCAGTCTACGGAATAGACAAACTAACGATGGTGGTATTGGTGGCCTATTCAGGGGAGACCGTGGCACTTGGATCCTGGGATTTTCGGGCAAAATGTACCAGCACCCTATTCTTTGAGTTAGAGATTTGGGCTATCTATCGGAGCCTTACTATTGCTCTGGCGACGAATTTCTCTTAACAATCTTATTGAATCTGATTCCATGAAGGCAATCTAGCTCATCCAAACTGAAGAAACTACCCCCTCGGTATTCAGTGGTCTCATTGAAGACATCAAATTTATTGCAACCAAATGTCACGCATCCTTTAACCCCATAGCTCGGGAGGGGAATAGATGTGCTGAAGCTCTTGCTAAGTTGGGAGGGACGCAGCTAGAGGAATTCCAACTATGGAAAGATTCGCCCAACGAAGTTGCTGACCTTGTTGTTGGTGACATGTTAGGCCAATTGACAAACAGGCCTTAGCTTTTGTTCTTTATCTTTCGTATAAAATAAAAGTATTTGTTCTTTATCTTTTGTATTAAAAAAAAAAAAAAATCTATAAGTTTTCAATCGCTTCTTTTGAGTTTCCCAATCGTTTCCCAATAGTTTCGTGTGAGTTTTATGTGTGTATTTCCAATCGTTTCCTAAACGTTTCCAAATCATTTTCTACGCATTTTCCCTTAAAATTCTTCGGCGTTTCGTACCCGTATTGAAAACGCATTTTCGGAAAAATGCGATTCCCACCCGAAATCCACATTTCCGGTAACTATGAGCCAGAATGTGCACATATAAAGTTAAAAACTTAATAAAACTCAACTAACAACATAAAATGCAAAGGATCTAATAAGCAAAAATGATCAATGATTTAGATGGCATAAGCCACTAACCAAAGTCGCAAAACAAACCAAAACATTCATCTTTTATTAGAGGTGGTGCCAGAACCTAAATACATGACCACCAGAGATCAAAACTTGCAGAATAAATAGTGTGTCCATGTTTCAATTAACCATAACTGTGCCATTTAACACCTAAAAATAACTAAGAGATTATAGTCGCAAAAGCAGCTATTTAAGGACTCATCATAGAACCAGAGCTCCTCTTGCACTCGGCCAACTTGTCCATGTAGAACTGGCATTTGCAGATTCTGTTGCCGTAGTTGTTCAGGCACTGCACAAGAATTAAAAAACAAGATAGAGAGGATATTCGGAACTCTAATGTTGAGTTTTCGATAGTGGAAAATTGAAATCATTATAGGTTATCCAAACTGATTACAGGAGTTTCATTTTGGAAAGCAAGGTTTTAACTTTGGTTAGTCTGAGACTTTAGGCTCCAAAAGGAATCGATTAGAGCTGAACTCGAATCCCACTTACTGCCCGTTTCGCCATATCATAATCATGATAATTTGATCATTCGAGAGGTAGAATTGTTTCTAGGGGAGGCTAGGTAACAGGTAGGTTTACACAATTACTCTCTTTTCTTTTTTCGTTTCCCAAATATTAAAAGCCTAAAGCTGTAAGAACGTTATTAGAGCTTACAAATGACTTGTCAACAAAAGTAGCTCGAAATCAATAATTGTCTAAACTGGTAACTGATACAGCCCAACTACCGCCAATTTCAGCACTTTTCGGCTTTCAAAACCAGTTTGCAAATAGGTCATTTAGCTCCTATACCATCTTCTTCCCCCACATTTTCAAAGCAAGAACACTGAAAAACCAGACACTTATATGCGACACGCACATAACTTGAAATGAGCGATACGCACACAGAGTAAAGGTTTACGTACATCTTGGAATGCTTTGAA
>MKEJ01042057.1:0-21042 GCA_001753735.1 Embelia ribes | reverse complement strand
AATTGAAAGTATTAAAATTAACATAATTACTATATTATACAAAAATTGTAGCTATATTTTAACACCAAGTTACCCTTATTCATCCACACAAATTATTTTTTCTTACTTTTCATATACCGGCGGCTTACGGTGGCATTGGTGCAAAGACAGAGAGAGGGCGGCGGATCGTACAGAGGAGAGAGAGAAAGGGAAGGAAAGGGGAGAGAAGAGGAGAGGAGAGACGGTGGTCGGCAATGGCGATTGGAGGTTTAACGAGACTGCGGCAGCAGCAGAAGGGTACAAAGAGAAGAAAAAGAGGAAAAATCAACGATGATGATGTTGGCCCTGTTCCAAGCCTTAGGACTGTCCACCATTGGTTCAAAGGAAAATCACTCTACCTACGTGGAAAACACAGGTCTCAACTACTTGTTTGCTTGCAGAGCTTCGTTCCCCAATAAATTTTTTTACTAGTATTAAATTAAATATTTGTAATTTTTTTTATTCTTACTTTCCCTGTTCCAGTTGCGACGAGAACCACTCTACCAAGTACCTATGCAGGATACCCGGCACTTGGTTGGAACAGAGCATCAGCCATGATTTCAAAACCCAGAAAAAGGAGTTTCATAAGATGATGATACAGAATAAGAAGAAGAAGAAGAAGACGTTAGAGCCCTGTGAAAAAGAATCGTTTTTGCTTGCTCCGTTGTTCAATCATCACATTCTTCATCGGCGAGGAGACCAGCCTCGATTCGCTTTGCCCGATTTCTCTCCCCTCCGCACGTCCCCTGAGAAAGATTCATGTGAGTACTTATTATTGTATATATTCTCCCCAAATTTATCAGGTAAAGAATAACACTCGAATTTATGCTTAATGGTTTTGCAATTAGAGAGTAATATATAATTGTAGTATTATTAATTATTAATTAAACTAATTAAAATAGCTTCATGAGATTTTACTAGTACTGGTATTTGACGCTTCACATGATGCTCCTGGAGCTGTTTAGGACATTAACAGCTCTCACTAGCGATATTCACACTTTACATCGTCGTCGTATCTGTGCTTTGTGAGGAGTATCCCTGTCGTTCACCTTCTTGTGCGGTTTTGAACTTCTGTGTAATGAATCCGCTTAATCTTATTTAACAAGAATCCAGCTCGATTTTACAGTTGATCAAGTTGAAAACTTTCATAGTGTAAGATATGGTTTAATTCACGATTCTATTTCCGTAAAAGTCAAATTTTGAGCGCTAGTTGTGTAACACGTGGTCACCGCATAGCCTCCAAAAGAATACATTCACTCCAATAACCCGCTAATAGGCCATAATGTTTTCTCCTTTGTTTTCCTTGCCCTCAACCCAAATATTTGACTTGGGACGCAGATTAAATGCTTGAATATTTGGCCCCAATTGTAGCATTTGGCTTCAAAATTTTAATTAATCCCCAAATTGAAGACAAAAACACATAAAACCCCTACCAATTTTATGCTTGATAGTATTGTAATTGGAGACTAATACATAACAATATAAATAACTAATACAATAGCTTCAGGAGCTTTTAATAGTGGTAGTGCTAACACTTTATATGGTGGTATCTGTGCTATGCAAGGAGTGTGCTATCCTTATGCTAATGCGTCCTGTTCTGGAGCAAGTGTAGAGGCTCTTGATACACTTGTTTCCAACTTTTTTTATTATTATATTTTTTTTAAGATAATTCTTACAACGCATTGATTATTCGCAAGTTCTTTTACAGTCTCCATAGAATGATGTCGGCAATGATTTACTTTAAACAAACGCAGGGGTCTTCATTCATATGCTTGCTTAATCCCGTCTTCTGAATTTGTAGTAATTTATATGCTAAACAAATTAGTCTTACTGAAAGTATTGATCTTTTGATGCAGCCACCTGGGTTATGCTTGGCTCCACTCTCTATATCTTTGGAGGTTTCGACAGATATGGATTGGATTCTAGGGAGATTTATTACTTGCAAAATCCTGCTAGTGCCATTACTGCCGTTAGAGACATCCCCTCAAAGTTAAAAATCGCTGGTTGTATGATCAACACAAGACACGATGCCAAGGTTGTGGCTCTAGCTGGGAAGGTCTACATCTTTGGCGGCGAACACAACTTCAATGACGAGGATTATGGCAACCATGTGTGGGCTGAGGTTTTCGAACCACAACCTCATAGTCCTCAGGGCCATTGTAGAGCTCTGCCCTCACCATCAGATTGTACTCCTTTCATTAATTTTGCTGTTGCTATTGAAAATAAGAAAAGGATTATTGTGGGTTGGGTTACTGGCCGCACATCTGAGTATGATGTTTTGGGGAATTCTTGGGTAAATTCTGAATTTAGTGCCTCAGTGACACTTCGGAGCCCCTTTTGTCGACCTATAGCGGTTGGAAGTACCTTGTACTGGGTAGATAATAAATTTATGGCGTACGATCTCGAGAAGAAACTATTAATGGCAGGGCTCATTGAAGATCTTTTCATTCAGCAAACCTTATATGATCCTGATAGTCCCATTGCGCCAACTGATTTCCAGCTATCCTTTTCTTCATTTAGCTGGTGAATTTTTCGGTTTGATTTGGGCAGAACGAGGATACGAGCCTAAAGCTCTCCACTTTACGACGATACGAGCATGTAGAACTACTCGCAATGATACGGACAAGTGTTGTATCCGAGCTTCCGTTTTGTCCTGCCAGACTTTTGTTTCTCAATTTCCACTGCACCTCGAAGACCGTGCAATGCTGGTTTAACCCTGTAAGTAAGAATGATCTTACTCTCTGCCTCTGTCAATAAAACCTAATGTTTGATTGTTATTGTTCTTTGAAACGGATATGTGAGATTTTTCATAATGTTGGTTTCCCTTTTGTGTCCGTTTTCATAAATAATAATACCAAGAATTCTTCGACGGTAAATTAGGATATCGCACGACTCCTATAATGATTGAGGAATCTCCTTAATCCGTACCCTCCTCCATAGTTTCCAATGACTAGTGTACTTTGGTAATTGACTTTGGACAGTGTGTGTACAATTGTATAGGTTTTATTTATTGTGAGCATGCTATGGATGTTGGCTTTTCGGACTCTGGTGATGGTTTGTTTTGCAGTTTTCTGAGAAATTGCCTCTTTGTTGTCTGATGATGCCTTACACGTGTTATGAACTTAAGGTATAAAAGCTTGTTGAACAAGGGTTTGATTTCGCACATGCAGCACAAAATTTGATTTCTTTGGAAGTAAGTTTTCGAAAGGTAGTAGAATAGCACTAGGAGATAAAAGAGGAATAATCAGTAAACATCCTGCTTGAATTATTGTTCTTCAAAAAATACTAGTATGTATGATTTCAGTTGGAAAGACTATTACTTCCCTCTCGTCAAAAGCCATCAAAATTGGTGAAAATAGACATTCTTTGGTCAAATGTTCTTTGTATCTAATTATGATTGAAGTTAGTTAAGCAACTACCAGTTTTAATATAGTTTAGTAACTATCTGTTTTCATATACTACCAGTTCTCTTTCTTATTGCACTCCAGCAAAATTAACATCACCTCGCATACAGCTACGCGTGACTACAATTGCCTTAAAATCGTGCAAAGACACTAGAATAAGAGGAAAGTTCAACATAATATTTATTTTGCGTTTTGATTTTGCGGGAGTTTTGTAAACTTGGTTGTCCCCGTCCATGCGCACACACACATATGATTTTGTGCTTATGTTACGGCTTTGGATCCTATTTGTTCCGGGAAAGTCAATTAAGAGAAGGATTAGCAGTATGAAGTATTCTTTAAGTATAAACTGGTCCCATTTTGCACAAACTTGGCATATATCTGGAAGCAGGCTTATCTTTTGATGCTCCATTCCGTTCCTTTGTTGCTTTGAGCGATGAATATTTCATCCATTCACCTAATCCTATCTTTGTGCTACTAATTCACCTTATCCATTAGGGTTTGTCAATTATCCTTTCATCAGTTAGTATTTGTTACTAATTCATATTGTTTTATGACCAGACGCTTAAATGTGAAGGGTTCCATGGTGAATGCCTATCCTCTTAATTATACATAGACTTTTATTTGCTGCTCATGCCATTTGCAAGCCATAACTCCGAAGAATCATCTTCAGAAAGCTTTCTTACTAATGTTGTTTCCAAGGCGTTTTTAATTCAACCGCATTATGGCCGCTTTGCAGGCATTACGGAACAGACTATCCGGTAGCCCCTCGCTTTGCTCTTAAACTAGCTACTAATTATGGCAGTGTAATTTACTTTTTGCCTTAGTTGATTATTTATTGTTTCATTTTGGGTAGTTCCTTTCCATTTTGTGAAAGGTAAGGAGTGGTTTAATTTGGGAAAACAATACAATCCTGACCTTTTTGTGAAGGAATGGTTGCATAGTTTTTGAACGAAATCTAATTGGATCTTAACTTTTAATTATAACAGTTTTAGTCTACTTTATACAAATGGTTACCATTTCTAATAAGAATTTTGAAAAGGTAGAATACAATTTATAGATTTAGTTTAGTGTGTACTATATTATTTACTACGAGCTCTATGGTTATTATAAATTAATCATAGTATATACTATTGAAAAATCTTAGATTTTTCAGTAGAAGGAAAATTAATAGATGATGCATTGGGATGGCATGAATTGCCAGCGGAATATTATGCATAAAGTGTTAAATTGTTTAACAATATGTATGATAACTCTTATACAAGTGCTCTACTTCTATATATTGACATGATAACTCTTATACAAGTTCGATGTGAAAAAAATTGTTCATTTGTGTGCAGGGATAATACATACAAAAGTCCCTAAAAGTGTTGAACTGAACAAGAAATGTTTTAGAATGTGCGATAAAAACAAATGAGATATATAAAAGAAAGAAAAAGATTGTTTATATTTTGTGCATGGTTCGAATGCTAGACCTGGAGGTAAATTAACAACAGTTTGAATCCTCATTTCCATCATCAAAGACACAACCCGATAGATGTTAAAATTTTGCACAAAATATCATATGACTCTATTTGAATGGTGATTCAATATGGACAAAACAATTGATCATTACTTATTGATCAATATATTTTTGTAAACTATTCAAAAATCCTTAGAAAATTCCTAACATTGAAAGATATTGATGGAGTTTTCAAATAACAATCGTTCAGATAAATATTTAATGATGAACAGTTGTACGGTTATCATTGAAATCAGGAAGAGAAAACATCTCAAATAATGCTTAATCAGCTAAGAGACAGTGTTATAAAATAATTATTGATGTGACATTTTACTGTGATTGATGCAAGCATGGAGCCCAATCATTAAATGAAAATACTATACACTGCACAAGTACGACCCACTACATTGACTTATAAACTCACAAATTGCCTATAAAAAGAGAGATAAGAAGAAGAAATTGTGCTCAGCAGAGGTGCAAATACAAAACGCAAAATGAAAGCTCAAAAAGAGAAAAATCAGAAAGAGAGAGAGAGAAAAAAATAGAGAACATAAAAATGGGTATGGATCTAGCTTTATTTTATATGTTATTCCATGTTGTAATTTCTCTCTTTATATAAATAAAAGTATACACCGGCATTAGTCCCTTGAAGTAGATTCAAGTTAAACTTGTTTTAATTTGAGGTTGAATTATATAAATCTTGGTATCGTATTTACTTTCTTACAGGTTATTATATTGCTTTATAGTATGATTTATAACAAATAAGACATTGGGATCATTTATGGGTTGCTTGTATTTACTAACTTTGTATTCAGGGGAAACATACTTGAATTTGATATAATGTTCACTATTGAACCCGGGAATTTGGTGTAGAGGGGACGATGCCAATTATCCTTTGTAGTCTAGTTGAAAATTTAAAGTTTTATATATAAAATCAATTGAAAATTTCAAGTTTTAGTCAACGTTTCGAAAATTTGAAATTGTGAAACAATGAATGTCCAACAATTTTAACATAAAAAATATAATACATAAGCATCCACAACATAACATACATCAACGGCAGGCACACTACGTTTACATTGAAAGCCAAAAGAATACCTTCTTAAATACCATCTAAACCTACGTACACGACATACTATCTAGTCAAAACCAAAAGAATACCTTCTTAAATATCATTTTCTACACTTTCGAGCCTAATATTTTTCTATATTCCCGGTCTATTATTTTTTCACTCATGTCCGCTGTTAGCAGAATTACGAAAATATAGTTTCTAACTCAATCTCTAACATGATGAATTTGATTTTTGATAGTTGTTGACTTTTGGGAATGCAAAGGAAGATAATATTAAATAGTCCGGTTAAAATTAATTTTTGTTTCACTCAATTGAGTAAATAGAAATAATATTTTCTTCTTTTAAATGAGCATTAGTTACCACATGTATTTTCATCCAAAACAGAGAAACAACAGCAAAAACATACAAATAAATATAAACACATAAATATTTTCGGTCGGTAAGAATAATTTGTTTAATATATATATATATATATATAAAAATTGCTACAAATTCAAAAGATGGGGTTAAGTAAGCATATGAAGACCCCTGAGTTTGTTTAAAGTAAATCATTAATTTCCGACACCATTCTATGGAGACTGTAAAAGAACTTGTGGATAATCAGTGTGTTGCAAGAAATAGTCTTCAAAAATAAAGAGAGTTAGGTACAAACAAGTGTTAAATGGACTAAAAGGATGATTAATTAAATAATTAATTAGTAATTGATTATTATAATACAATCATGGATTGATCAAATTGTCTGAGTTAAATAAATGTTTAACTTAGTGATTTCATAAAAGGGTACCCAGCCCAAATAATAATAAGTGAATTAAAAGTCCAATCAACAAAGATTTCGTTGAACTAAGCAATGGAAAAGTTAGAACATCACTGAAAAGTGACAATTAATCGGTAATTAATTACAGGATTGGTAAAATTATTAAGCATATATCAGTTATATAAGTTTCGTAAAACTAACATCTGTGTAGGGGGTGACTATTCGGGTATACTCGACCCAAATTACCCGAACCCGAATTACCTGAAAACAAAAATGAGATTCCCGAACCCGAATTATTCGAACCCAAAATTCCCGAATTCGAAATAGAAACAAGAAATTCGAACCCGAACCGAAACCAAATTAAACTAAAATCCGAATCCGAATTACCCGAACCGAACCCGAATTATATATATAAAACCACGCCATTTCACACAAACATATATATATATATATATATAATATAAAATAACGTTTGTTTCAGTATTTAGATAATTACCCGAATTACCCAAATTCGAACTCGAATTACTCTAATTTTTGAAAAGAAAAATCTGAACCCAAATCCGAACCCGAATTTCGAATTTGAAAACTCGAATTTTGCTCTATCCCTACATATTGGAAGTAAGGGATAGCCCGATAAGCAGCTAACATTAAATATTGACAATTCAAAGTGAGGATTTTTTCACACTTATTTTAAATTGGAGGATTATCAAGTCAACAAAAAAGTCTTTGTCTTTTAATTATATCAAATCATTTTCGTTTACTTTGTCAAGTCCTTTGTTGGTGGTGTGTTGAATACTTTCCGAATGAATGAATTTTTTATTTTTTATTTTTTATTTTTGAAGGGTTAATGAATAGATTGTTGTTTGAATATTCCAAGTAAAGAATGGTTTTCTTTGAAACATAGCATGAACTAGGTCTTGGTTTTTGGTATAATTGTATCAATTTGATGTGAAATGATCTCTAAAATGCGGCAAAAATTTTGTTCATCGTTCAATATATTTCAATACTTTAGATATTATTATACAAAATTATACCAGATGGGACTAATCTGTCGTGAACCGATAGATAAAACTATTGGTTTAAATTCCAGTTAACGTTGTTTGAATTAAGCATATCCAAGTAAACATTTTTATGATTTTATAGAACATTGTACGGCATTTTAGTAAATTAAAACTAATTCCGTAAAAACAAATGTCTCTTAGGTGACAAAATTAGAATATGTGGGTCAAAATGGGACAACATACAAACTATAGCGGCAAGAAGTGAAATTGGCCAACTGCCGATGACTAAATACAGTAAATATAAAACCTTCGTCTCCTAGATTCACTCCCAACTAGTCTCTCCCTCTCTCTCTCCCTCTCTCTCTCCCCTTCTCTCTGATGGCAGCAGGGAATGAGGTGGTCAGTGCTTCTCTTCTTCTTCTACTGATTAGTGTTCAGTTCTTCTGCTCTCTCATCCACTCAGTTCACTCTGAGATCTTCTTCGAAGAACGTTTCGATGGTACTAATAAACTACTAATATTCTCTTAATTCATTAAAATAAACACTGCTGTTCATTCTATTTTTGTTGAAATTCTATGTAACCAATTTGGGAGCTATCAGAATTCTAAATTGAATAGCTAATTCAAGATTTTATGTTCCCACCTCTTAGTGGTAGTATTTAATATTTATTCCTCAGTACCAAATTTTTTGTCTTTATGGGAAACTCAATTTTTGTAAAATTATCAATATATTGAGTCCAGATATGTTGAATTTCTACCATCAGTTTCTAGGTTTATCTCTTATTGAGTATGAAATCATATAGAAAAGTGAGAACATTGAATAGTAAAAAACACACAAAATATGGGTAGTCTAATAAATTTTACGAACTTTTGTGGCATTTACTTTTTAGAATTAGAAAAAGTTTTGAGACATCACAGCTAAAAAGTGGGACTAAAGATTTGGGGATTGAGGGAGTATCTATTTAGAAATTATGAGCATATTGTTTTCCAGCTTCATTGAAATCTCTATTGCTTTGTTTAATTAGATTTTTGCCTGGAAGATATTAGCTTTGGCTGCAGATTCATTGCGCTTAAGCAGTCTTTTTATGTTGAGATGCAAATATATATTGGATAAAAATAGTTGTTGAAATTTGTATTAACATGGTTAAGCGGCTCATAGAGTAGTTGGGATCATTATAGTCAATAAATCTCACCTACCTTATATGCTCGTAAGTCGTCCTGTATATGTTACTCGTGATAGAGGATATTAGAAACAATTTGCCCCGACCCAGGAAAATTTTTGTAATAAAATAAAAACTTTGACAAAAATTATTGAAGATGCATGTTCTACTTACTTGCATATCATCATCTTCCTGTGTATTACTTTCAATTACATGATATTAGAAACAGCAGTTTCTGTTTGGATTATGTGAATATTTTGTTTATCATTTCTTTGTAATCTTTTTGAATTTTATGTGTCTTTGAACAAAAAAGATGGGTGGAAAAGCCGGTGGGTTCTATCAGATTGGAAAAGGGCAGAAGGAAAAGCGGGTACATTCAAGCACACTGCCGGGAGATGGGCTGCTGATCCTGATGATAAAGGTATTCAACTTTTGCATAATTGGTGACCTATGATTGTTTTTGATACGAAAAGGAAAATCACTTTGGCTGTTTAGTAAGTACTTTTAGTTAGAGCATATATAAGATTGATTTTCAAGTCCGTATAGAATATCAATTTGTTATGATAACTCCTTTTTCCTCCAAAAGTTTACCAATGGTTCAATTTGATGGAACTTTGAGAAAGTGTCTCTGAATTGTTTCCATTTTCTGTTATCTGATATGTTATGATGAGTTGAAAAGTTTGCCCTGTTGCTATGTGTAACGAACCCCATGACTCAAAAACACCACACCAAGTCTAATATTATATTTGCATATTCACAAAAGGGGGAACAAGATGCAGGCTTCGAACAAAAAATTTGAGTGCTCTAGTATTTAAAATCTGTGGGCGCTTAGTGCAAGTTATGCAAAATCAGGAGGTCTTTTGCAATTACAAGGAATCCTCTCCTGCTAGCACTCTATTACGGAATAGTATAAATTTGGAAGTTGCCTTAGATTATGGGTTCAATGCTGAGAATTGTTATCATTTTTGTTATCTTATTTCTATTAATGTTTTAGCTTAATTTCAGCCTTTTTAGATTTACCACTATTTTCATTATCTTTGTAATTATTTCTTCAGTTGAACACAAACAGAAAATTGCTCCAAAACCCAGCCTTTCTTCTATGTTAATTCCTTTTTATTTCCAGTCCACAAAATAGAGAGGGCCTTGAGCAGGTTTTTTACACTAAGTGATTAAGAAATTACGGATTTTATTTGGGTGATATTTCAGGCATTCAGACCTTCAGTGATGCCAAACATTATGCTATATCTGCGAAAATTCCACAATTTAGCAACAAGGATAGGACGTTGGTGGTCCAGTATTCTATTAAGCTCGAGCAGGACATTGAATGTGGTGGTGGCTACATTAAGCTGCATTCTGGTTATGTAAATCAGAAGAAGTATGGTGGAGACACTCCTTACAGGTATGTCATTGAGTTCTTTTCACTATCCTCTTTCCCAGATTAGCTTGCGAGGGTTAATCTTACCACCTTTTGTGTGCAATTTATTTTACGTTTGGGCAATGCTACAGTTTGTTTGTACAATTTAGTTTGATGTTACATTCTTATATTTATCAAACGAGCAAAAGGTTCCACGTCTATCAGTTATACTTCAATTTGGTATGTTTCAAAATTTCTGTATGGGTAGCATTTTCATCACGTATGGATGATAAATTGTTCTACGCAACTTGTAAGAGCCCCACGCAGGGAAATTCTCATTCCTCAACCTCATAAAAAGAGGATTGTAATTCTTTCTTCAAGGGTTGCATTGAATTTATAAACTTGTTGAAAGCTCTCCTATCCAATTCCCTACTAATTTCTTTGATATTGTAAATATGCAGTTTGATGTTCGGACCAGATATATGTGGTACACAAAAGAAGAAGCTACATGTCATATTTACCTATGAGGGGCAAAATTACCCCATAAAAAAGGAGATAGAATGTGAAACAGACAAGTTAACTCATTTCTACACATTTATCTTGAGGCCCGATGCAAGTTACAGCATCCTAGTTGATAACCGAGAGAGAGAAACTGGAAGTCTGTACACTGACTGGGATATCTTTCCTCCGAGGCAAATCAAAGATGTCCATGCAAAAAAGGTTATACTTAATGTTTTAAAAGCTCTGGAGAATTATGTAGGATGTTTATTGTCGTAATTTCTGAACTTTTTGTCATAAAATAATTCTTGTTTTTCCTGTAT
This sequence comes from Embelia ribes, assembly GCA_001753735.1. Taxonomy (NCBI): domain Eukaryota; kingdom Viridiplantae; phylum Streptophyta; class Magnoliopsida; order Ericales; family Primulaceae; genus Embelia; species Embelia ribes. The sequence goes on along the minus strand of MKEJ01042057.1, from coordinate 9,961 downwards.
TTTATTTCTTTCTTTTAGATTATGACGCATTTTGATCTTTGTCTTTTTTTTTTCTTGCGCTGAAAGTATGTTCTATTCTCTGACAGCCAAAAGACTGGGATGACACAGAATATATTAATGATCCTAAAGATATTAAGCCAGAGGTATTTTACCCTTTTGCAGTAATACTTCCCCATAGAACTAGTATATAAACTAAGCCTTGGTGCTCATGTTGCAGGGATACGATTCAATACCACGAGAGATTCCCGATCCAAAGGCCAAAAAGGTTTCTCTACCTCTTATTTAGACAGAAAAAAAAAGTGTTTTATTCTTTCTTGTTAGTTTTTTATACTGTAGGACTTCTAGTTTGAATTTTATATTTCCATTCAGTGACCCGGTAAGATAAGCCTAGACACCAGTCCACTTAAACCACTAGAAAATATCTATTTGTTTTCATGCCCTCCAACTGTACTTGTTTCCTTGCGTAGCCTGCTGATTGGGACGATGAAGATGATGGAATTTGGAGACCGAAAAAGATCCCAAACCCGGCATATAAAGGACCATGGAAGCCCAAGGTGTATAAGAGATCCTAATGCATTAGAAAACTATGTATTGCCTCATTTTCCTTCAATTTCTAATGTTTACTTGCTTGTACAGAAAATCAAGAACCCCAACTATAAGGGCAAGTGGAAGACCCCATGGATAGATAACCCAGGTGCGCATATTTTTTTCTAGATATTGGGATGAGTTGTCATACGGAAGGACTGATCTCTCACTCCTTCTGTTGAGTGATGATTACGATTCTTGGTGTATTCAATTATACAGATTGATTCAAGTGGTTTACTTTTTCTTTTCCTTCAAGTAACATCATTCCATGAGAACATGATATATGTAATCTCACATTTGTAGGAAGTAAAACTTAATTGAATTGGTCAATAGAAGATTATTCCCGGAGAGAGTGTTTAGATTCCTCAAAGTCTAAGAGGGCTGAGGCATACTGTGATGAGCTTAGGACTAAGTTATATCATTGGTCAATCCTAATGAATCTACTTCTGGGATTCTGCCCAAAATTCAAATATAAACATAAAACTGACAAGGTTTATTGATTTTAGAAATAGATAGGTTATAGATGTTGCATCTATAACCTATATATTTGAGAGAGGCAAAAGAATTTGTATATTGTACACGCATGCTATATGAGTTTCAAGATAAGCAAAACTGGGACAGCAATTGAACTAGGATACGACAAAGGAATTATAAATTGTGCTGTATATATACGTGTAACATCTATGACAGAAGTTATATAAATACGATTTATGTAGATGATACCTTTGAGTCCATAAGTATTCTCTCAAGCATCTAAATTTAATACCCTTATTTCACACTATGAAAATCACAATGCAGCTCATTTGCCTGCAAGCTATTTTATTTTATATATTTTTTTCCATATAAAAATGTGATCTCTTAAGTAACCTAAGAAGATCAAACATCCAATATATGAGTAGTTCTAAATCCATCATTTAACATTTATGATCGTAAAGGAACATAATGGTATGGAAGCTCATGTCCCAGGAATCTCCACTCTCCAGTTTTTTGACAACTTTTTACCACTTGAATTATTTCATCTCTTGGTCTAATATGCTACTTGTACTACTTTCCAGACTTTGAAGATGATCCTAACTTTTATGTGTTGATGCCGATAAAGTATGTAGGGATTGAGGTTTGGCAGGTTAGTCTCAATTTTTTCATTAGTTCTGCGAAAGGTCAATTACGTAATGAACAGTATTTCTGTCTTTGTCTTTGCCTATTCACAAGGGGGTCATCTTCTTATCTTATATAATCTTCTTGAATTTCTGGCTATGATATCATCTAAAAGTTGTACTTTGTTGGAGATGGGGATACATGTTGATCATCTCAGAATCCCTAACCACAATGCGGTAATGTGATCCTTTGTAAGTCATGAAAACATACTTGTCATATTCTTTGACCGGGCATTTGGTGGAATTTTAAGGGCATTCGAGAGATCAATGACTCATTCCAAATCCCGATGACGTAGTGGTTGATAAATATTTCGAGTGAAGTGAAAGAGCTTAGAACTGACTCATGAAGCTACATCTATAATACGAGGACCGGGGCTTCAGTGCCATCAAATTGAATCAGTGTGATCAAATTCTTAGTTTTTTCTTCGTAATGTTAGACTATTTTTTCTTGTTGCTTCGAACCTTCTAAGTCTGGTCATGGGGAAATTGATGGACTTTTATTAAACTCAACTTCCTTGTGTTATTCATCTTCTAAAGATGTACACATTTGTATGTTTCACATCAAGGGGTTTTGTTCAATTACAGGTAAAAGCAGGGTCAGTGTATGATAACATTCTTATCTGTGATGATCCACAATATGCAAGAGAAGTTGTAGAAGAGATTTGGGCTGCCAATAGGGAGGTGAGTTTTTCTCTTTCGGGTTTTTTATAGTTTAGTATCTAATTTTGAAGTCTTAATATCTTTTCAAGTTTTCCTTATGAGTCTGTTGTTAGCCGTGTATCTAAATCTGGGATTTTGGTCAGATTGAAAAGGATGCCTTTGAGGAGGCTGAGAAGATCAGAAGAGCTCAGGAAGAGAAGGTAATTTGCGAGGGATTCATTTATGTTGGGTTGAAAAGTTGTACCTTCTTGAATTTTCTTCTAATTGACATATTAATGTTTTTAGGAAGGTGAAAAGGGGGTTAAAGGTGGAAAGAGTAAGAAGGGAAGGCGAAATATAAGGGTAAGTTGTCACGTATATATCCTTTTGATCTGGTATAAGTTTTATTCACCTCATTTATTCATCTTTTGGTAGAGTCATTACTAGGCTAGATGACCTGACGTTTGTTAGTATTAATGAAATAGAGATATATGTGGATATGGCATCTATAGGACTAGAACTCACATATACCAAACACCGCATGTGAAACTTAACATTGCTTTTTTACTGAAATATATAACAAGCATTATGGCACTTGGAAATTTGATACGGACTTGGATCACGTTTGTCGCATGAGCCATGTAAACTATCTTTTCCTCATTGCTTCAGTTATTTGTATTATTATTTTAGTCTTTTAGTTCCTTAATTGCCATTCTTAGTTGTTATTTTCTAAAGGGTTATGAGACCTAGGAAGTATCAGGCTTGGGATTTTCTTATTTCCTTAATTGGTAACTCCATTTGTCAGGGTTTGAACTTTGAAGTAATTTTCATTCTAATTAGGCCAAACTACAAGATGCGGAATGTTATCATGTATTTTAGTAGGATAGGGTGCACAACATGTGTTCGTACATGCATGTGGGAACCAAATTAATGTGCTATCCATTGAACTTACAAAGGTGTGAAAGAACTTTACGTTGTCGGTGGATAGAAATCAAATTCATCTTAGAAAGGCTACTGCGGCGTAACTCATCCAATATGATAATGATGCCGTCATCCTAGAATGGACCATTATTGTTTACAGGGTTTAACCGACAAACTTTCTTTGCAGCATGATCCTGATGACTACTTGGATGACTACCTCCATGTAAGCTCTTTGTCTCTCTCCCCTATTCTCATTTTTGGTGCATGTGTAAGAAAATGTTATATAGGTATTGCGGGGTCTAGGAGAGTCTGATGTACGCAACCTTACTCCTGTGTCCAGAGAGATTGTTTCCAACAAGACGAACCCATGACTCATAACGGGCATTGTGTGAGAAAATGTGCTAAAAGAAATATGGATTTACAGTAGAAGAATGGCAGTTGTTTCCTAGCTCTTTTTTGGATTGAAAATATGGCCTCTAAACAATAGGACAATATTTAATCTATTACTGCCCTAAGAATACCAGTTTGAAATTTAGTTTCTTCCCTGTTCATGTCCGCATATTTCAAATAATAGAAGAGTGTAAGTTCCCGACAATCAACATGTTGATCATATCCTTCTGTTAACCTTATGATTACGTCCTCTGTCATCCTCCACCGTGCTTATGAGTTATGACTCTATACCTAACTCAACTTGCTCTGGCCACGGGTCCATCTTCAGTTTTGAGTATTACAATTGATTACTTAATTTTGATTTGTTTACTTTTTCTTTTTGGTAGTTGATTAGCTGATTTTGAATTTTGTTCAATTTCAATCTTTTCAGGATGAATTATGAAAACTATGGCAGGTGATCTCAGGTTAGATTAACTTGCAATGCGAGACGAACAATTCTACGAGGTTAAACATACTCTACTTGTTCTGGTATGTAAACTGTTGTTGTGCTATTCTGTCAGTGTAACATTGTAGTTTTGTATGCCACGGAACCTGAAAATTGATCCACGAAGGTTTCTTATAGACTGTATATTCATTGTTGAGCAAATTTTCTCTGCTAATTTAAGGCTAATGGGCAATAATTAAGAACTTTATAAAATCGTTTCAGCTATACCCAATGTGTTTTCATGCAACACGAGCAAGAATTAAGTCAAAGAAATAAGCAAAATTTGTAACAGAAAGGGCGATGAATGCTATGTACCATGTTGACGGCACTTTTAATTATTTGGTGCTATTACACTAGTAAAAATTGCTAATTTAAAATAATTCAAAACAGCATACTTATTAGTGATATGAATTATCATCTGTAATTTAATTATATTTTGAATTTTTTTGGGTCATAATAAGGTCTCGTTTGGACTGCCCTACCCGGTGCGAGTAGGGATTTCTAAGTACAGGAGAAGCCTCTAATTATTTTAGTTTTGATGCTTCAATTGTCATGGAAAATAGAAAAAGAAAATATATATTTGTAAGTTTGTTATTAGTTCATTATAAATTTGTATACACTATATTACTATGCTTGTTAATTTTTTTTCCCACGCACTTGTTGATATTAAATATATTTCGTCATCTCGAATTAAAAAATTTAGTTGTTTAATTCTCCTTACTCTAAAAAGGAGGTTATCCTCCAATGTTTCAATCTTTTTTTATTCCCAAAATGTCACATACACACCGTTAGAATTACTAAGAATCTAATTCCAAAAATATATTTGAAAGTACACAATTGTAAATGAACAAATTAATAAATAAATGCAACTGTAAATGAACTTAAATTATTTATTGTTTTGTAAATAAAAAATGTCATCATCATATTAACTCTACATTTACTCTATTATAGCAGTGATACTTGGTATTTTAATCAACAAAGAGATTTATTCTCTTGTGTATATAAAAAGTTGTTAACCCTCGTATATCACTCTATTATTTTTTGCAACTTTCCAATTCAAATGGTGGTTATCTATTAAAAATGCAATTGTTTCTACCGATTATTGTAAAAAGTTTGTTATTTGAGGTATATCCATTTACTTATCTTTCTTTATTAATTAGAATTGGAATTTGGGAACTTGTATTGCTTAGTTCATAATCGGCAAATAATTTATCATATATAATGAGTAATTCAAGTGTAGATATGCATGTTCTTTATATATTTTTGTTAAGAATTTGTTGAAATCACTTCAGATTTGTGTTTGGGATAAGTTTTTTTTTTTTTTAATTATGTTTTCTTTCTCATATTCAACTATTTGCTTTAGTATACTTTTGAAGATTTATTTTAAGATCCTTGATAGTTTACATTTATAGGCTGAAAGTTTAAACTTATCAATATTTTTTCTTTATAGTATTTTAAATTATTTTTAAAATTAATGCTTTTAGTTTACAAATTTAATCAAAATGATACTGAAAAGAGTAGAAAGAAAGTAACATCAAGCCAATTTGTGACTCCAAATTAATTGTGACACTACATCGCAATGGTTTCGGAGTAAAAAGTAATTTATTTTACTTATATAAGTTCGCTTCGCAGCCCTAAAAAAAATTAATTACTATTAACTATTCTGACATTTATCCAACATGCACAAATGAATTTTAATACTTATTAAATATCAATTGAAAAAAAGGTTGATACAAGAAAAGAGGGTGAAAGTAAGAATGGAAAAATATAAATATTAGACAATTTGAATACCCAAATTATGATTTTGTATGATAGATAATTATGTTTAGGTCGTAGTAGAAATTAAAATGAACCTACTATACATGGACATTATATATTATCACTTAAATCTAATAATAAGATTGAATTTAAAAGTCAATTTATCACGTGCAACGCACTTGTTGTCCTTATAGTAGTTTGAAATGTTTGTTGCGTCACAAATGTGTATATGAGTAAACAAATATATGCATTACAAGTGTCTTTGGTTAACATTTGTGTGAGGATTATTCTAAAAGCCATTTTTATAATTGATTAAAATTTTAATAATTAAAATTATTTTATTTTAATGAAAATCTTATAAGCAATATTTACTTATCACTATTAACTAATGAACAAGTATTTTTCTTATATTATGTATTGTAGATGATCTAGTATGTATATTACATCTAGCACATAAAATATTAGACCATCGATTCTTATAAAATATAAGTTTTATATTTATAAGTTTAGATGGAAATGGACACAAATGTTTATCTTTACTACAGGTAATAGTATAGTTCCAACTTCTTACACTAGTACATTTTTGTATGTATTAAATAGGGCCGCGTCGAGTTTATTGCTTTTGTACTAACAAGATAAAACAATTACTGCCTGGTGGTTATAAATATATTTATACTCTTAATCCTAAAATTATTATTTAGACAGGTATAAATTTTGTTTTTCATTTTGATTCACAAAAGGGTAATATTTTGTTATAAGTTTATAAACTCTGTAAGTTGTATGATTACATAATTTATATGGTATTTATTAGCAATTGAAGGAATCTATAACTGTGCATAGAGATTGATATCTTAAGGAAACTTATATGCTTTGATTGTATCAAACCCTGCCGGTATATGTTTGTAATCCGATACATAGATTTAGTTAAGCATAAAGTTTTAAAGAATTTAATATGCTTAATAAATAAAATTGTTAGTAATTTAGTTTAATATGCAGGTATCTATAATCTTAATGAGGGGAAATTAATATATGTGTGTGTATGTGTGTGTGTGTAAGATGAAACTCCAAATAATTATTTGGAATATGGGAAAAAGTTCAGTCATAATCATTTATTTGTGCTAATTATGATGTATACATTTAAGGTTTATCTCTTTTGAGTGAAGTACTCTTTATATGTCTATGTTAGCTTTTTCCATATTTTGTTATCACGTCTTTGATGTTGCCTATATAAATATGTTCCGCTGGCTAAATAAAGGTTAGCCAATTCTCTATTACTTTATGAAGATTGTAAAACCTTAGAAGTCATAAATTTAGAGAGTCCACTATCTATATTGGGGTAATATGTTTTAGTGGAAATATAACAGAAGATCTTAGGCTGAAAAAATATTTTTTCTGCAAACTGTTCTTCTTTGGGAAAATTGGTGACTTGAGATTTATACAAATAAATTTCGTATGTAATATCTATTTATTAGAATAGAACATGATCAAATTTCGTATACCTACAACATCTTGGCAGTTATGCTATAATTAATGACTATTTTTTCCATTGTATTCCCTTCAATTTGATCCTCTGACTTAGGGCACGAGTTGTGTTCCCTCTCCTCCCCCATTTTCATTTTTCCAACATCTATTTTAATAATTTTGGAAAAAAGTATAGCTCTTGCACTCCTGTTATTGCTCTGTCAACTGAAGATCTAGATAACCACCACAATTACGAACTTAAGTTAGGTAAGTAGACAACACAGATAGAAAAATCCGGAATATGGCCTTAAAAGTAGAAAAGTATTAAGAGAATAAACATTGTTTATGAGCTTATTTCCAGACAAATGAGATAACTAAATGTTAGCAAAATCAAAAGGTGAGACAAATGAAATTTGCAAGCAAAAGAATTAGAAATAGTTTGTCGATCAATTATTGTTCTAATTAAAGGAATATTTTTACTTCCAAGTGTCTATGTTGTGAGATTTTTCCAAATCTGATATGCAACAAGCTTGAGAAATCGACGAGTGGAGGTCTCCGGAATGCATTAGGCGAGTTTAAGTGACATATAAAGCTGAAAGAACCTGAGATAGGAAATTGGGTTCAAAAGTAAATCCATTTATCATCGAACGGAAACATTCTGGAGTCAATAGTTGAAAAGGTAGAATTTTCGTTCGAATGGTAAGAATTTTTTTCGGTGATTCGAGTTGTTTATTTCCTAATTGGATTAGGATTTCTTTTTTAATTGGCACGTACTTGCCTAGCTCGTTTATAAGGATTATAAATTCAGCTTTTCTTACTTTTCTAGGCTCAAACAATTAAGAGAAGTTTATGGAAACCCTTCCAAGGGAAATCCTAAAAAGGTGTCAAATGAATATAATTCTAAGAGGTATACTCGGTGGGCAGTATCGCAAAAACACTCCATAATCGATGTGGTGTTGGGAGTAACTATTGTAATTCTAAACTTAATATAATAGAACACGTGGAACAACCAGTTTGGTGTTCCCGAAAATTATTGGTTGCTCTTCTTTGAGCTTGGTTTACTTGTGTTGCTCTCGTTGTGTTACGTAATTTTCAAGTGATTGAGATATTATCATACAATAAGTTAGGGGTGTACATTAGTTCGAATAATCCGAAATTCAAATCGAATCAATACAATTCAATTTTGATTTTTTACTCAAAATTCCGGTTTGAATTGTAATTTGACAAAAAAAAAAAAATTGGGTTTTTTTGAAATTTCGAGTTTGGATTCGGGTTTATTTTTTGAAAATCCAAAAAAACCCGAAACCATAAATATTAAATTAAAAATAAAATATATAAATATATATATGACTATGACATATATAAGTTCATACATATCATTATTGTTATTTGTATATTGATTGAATTTATATATATACATATAATATATTTGATTAATATTTTGTTGCAATTTTTTCTTCAAATCAATTGAAACTATTTAAATCAATTGGGATTTGAGTTTCTAAATTGTAATTTTTGTTTCTATTGTGATTTATAAACATTTAAAGTGGTTTTGTGAACATTTAAATTGATTTGTGAATTGGTTCTGAAATTTCAAAATTTATGAAAATTTTGGATTCGGTCTGGCCTTAAGAAGTTTGGGTTCGGTTACGGTTTTAGGATTTTCGGGGTCGGATTCGATCCGAAAAAAATTTGTTCAGTTTTTCGGATTTTGGAATTTCGATTTGGGTTTAACCCGAACTGAATTGTTGCACACCCCTACAACAAGTACTATCAGAGCACATGTAACGCCCCACATATTTACAACAACAACAAGAATATAAAATGCCAAAATCCATCATAAAAGTGTTTACATCGGGTTTTTCACAAAAAATATAAATATATCAATCTTCGGTCTGGTTATCATGTTTTGACCTTTTCTTAAATAGAAATACATCAAAAAACTAGAGTACTGGCAACCGGCCAATATCAGTCTCAACTCAATCTAGAAAGAAAACAAATAAAAGCACGTAAATGAACTTATAAGGGCTTGTCATCCTCGATTGAATATCGACTTAAACCTGCTTCCTAAGAGCAACCCCACCTTATTCTGCTTGGCATTTTATGAAAAAACAATGGCTGAAAGACCAACCAAATAGGCACAGATCAACAATTTATCCAATAGGAATAAAACGATAGCTATGCAACTACAACATGAATCATAAATGTGTAATCATGATAATATAAAGCAAGTGCTCAACGAAAGAAGTTTATAAAAATCGACATGAAATGTAAACATCGACATATAGTACTAACTAACGATCCGGGCACCGTCTCCCAACTTGGGCACCGCCTTCCAACTCTTCAACTTAGAACCCGTATAAGATAAGTCATTGGAATCGACACGTACTCTCAAATAACTTTGTATCACTAGAAGGCCTCAGAATAAATGTACTCCTTTGGCCAAGTAAAATGTCCATATGATGGTAATGGAATAAACGTTCTCTCATGCCATGGTCAAAGAATAAATGTACTCCCTTATCCTGGTGTGATATTCACACCCCATTATCTACCATCTCGAATCAAATTT
>MKEJ01042047.1:0-11897 GCA_001753735.1 Embelia ribes | reverse complement strand
TGGTTCCCATTAAAGATTGTTGTCAATCAGTACATCTGACATCACGTAAAATTAAATTAATACAGATGTCTGTGCCTAGTAAGGTTAAGGGTTTTAAAGCAATTTGAGCTAACCCTATGTGCACATATTTATATTTTTTATAATAAGGTATGAGATCTGCAACATGAAATAAGTTATGTGTCTCATCCTGATATTGTAAAATAATATTGACTTTAACAATTTTAATAATGGTTTGAGATGTGAAATCCAACTTTCCAATTTTATAAATATGTTTTGGTTTAACTTCGGGTATTGTCAATTTATCAAGTTTATATTGGACTTGTTCATATTCTACAAGTTCTGCATTTACAGCTAATCCAGATGATGATATAGATGAAGAAATAGATAAATCGCTCATAATAAATTTCAAATTGGATCATATAATTTTAATCTAAACAGATAATATATACCATATTTTTCAAATAAACTTGGCTTTGATACCATGGAGAGGTGTGCAAAATTTCATACCTATCATAAGCTCCATCTGAGTCAATACTAGCCAATGGGAAAATGGTCTTTTAAACGGCTTCCTGCCAAAAACACAGCCCAACCACGGCGACGTACAACTTTAGATTTGAAGTTTCTTATGATAGACCATCCATCTACACAGTTTTCAAGTATACCGCCAAGATTATTTTTAACACATGATTTTATATAATATAGATAGATTAAACTTATATGATCCTCATATGAACTGAATAAAGAAAAACTTAAACAAACAAACGTTTATTGAAATGTTGGAACTTATAGATTTATTGAAGTCCTCAGTAGGAGGTAGGAATTACAAGCATAAAAAGAGAGGGGATAGTTGAGATATTACAAAGGAGAGAAAGAGAGAGCTTTTTTGAAAGATAATTGAAACACACTCCTAACATACATATATATACAACAATTTCGGGCAGAATACTGAAACTGGCTGACTGAACAGTTCCGATTGCTACTGACTGAACAATGAAAAGCTTCAATAATTGATTGTTACTGTTGAGAAGCGTCCTGATAATGCGTCATCCATGACTTCAATGGTGATGATTCTGATGATATGACTAAATTTTATTTTTATCCTTATTCTTAGTCACCTTTTTAACTAAAATGTCTGCGAATTCATCCCAATAATCTTCAATGGAGGCATCATCATCCTTGTTAGGATCCTGAGATTCCTTTGCTAGAATAGGAGTTTCTGCTGAATGCATATGCATCATCCTTATTTGATAATTGGGCTTTTTTGGCCTCAATAAATTGAGTTTTTATGTATTCCATACTTTGGGTTATAATCTCTTATTCTGATAAATTTGGATCCCGTTCCTTTAATTTCTTTATTAGTTCAGTAAATGGATTTACTGCTAATTGAGATTTCAGTTTGAAGGCAATCATAGCCTTAGCGTGTTGGATTATTTCTTCAATCATTTTATTCTGATTATTGTCTAGACCTTTCCACAATTTAAAATAATAAGTCCTCTTTAAACAAAATCTATCTTTTCTGGTCTAATCGGAAATGACAAGTAGAAAGAAAACTCTAAGTAGTACTAGGGCCCGATAGCATATAATTTCGGGCCAAAGTCTTCCACAAGGTGCTTTGTCGAGACCTCTTGATCCTATCATATTTATGTGTGCAATATTAGCTAGATTATCATAATCGTTTCCAAAATCTTCTTCTACGAAAAGTTTTATGTACTATTTTTCTATTTAACGTGAGATAGGGGTTAATGGGGAAACCAACTCAATAAGATAGGGGTAAATTGACTCAATACAAGAATTTTTGTATAGAAGAATTTTTTTAATGATAAATAATTCAATATTAAGAAGAATTTACTATAATTATTATTAAATAAAGAAATATTATTTGTAATTTATCCTAAAATTATAATAATTTATCCTGAAAACACAATAATTTTTGTAAAAACCTATTCCTATGTCGAGAGGACTTCCAAGTCTACGAAGACCATTACAGAGGTCATTATCGAAGTGCCGTGCGATAAAAGGGTAGAGTTAGGATTAGAATAAATTGTCAATTAATCTATGCAATTAATTAATATTTCTTGCAAGTATAGAATTGAGGGTCTTGAAAAATTATTATATAGTGAGATCAAGTCCAATTATTTTTAAGTTAATTTTATCCTTGTACATGATTGTAATATTGTTTCAGTATTGTTTTTCAAAAATAACATAGGTCACGGATTCAAGCTCTAGGGTAAATAACAAATTTATGTAACATTAGCCTTAGTAGTAACAATTTACTAAATTGCAGAAGATTTTATTCCTCTATTGTTTTTATTTTTTTTAACGTAGGTTTATCATGCAAATAATTTGTAACTTCAATGATCTCTGCCTGACCCACCTTCTTTTATGTTGTCTATCCTTTTTTCTTTTGGAACCAACTCACGTGAATGAAAACAAATTCTTTTCCAGAAAAAGGGAAAAAGAAAATCAAAAAACATTTTATACTTTTTAGTAATTCCGTTTAAAATAACGTGCATACGAGCCCTTGCGCTTCACGAGCAGCACACCATCTCAAAAATGGCATGCAAGTAAGTGCTTAAAAGAATAATCATAATTCTACAAGTGAACATCCGCGTGGTACATTGTCAAGAGCAAATTCATTTCGCATTTCACATGTCGACAAATCAATTGTTGATCGGACTCTTATTTGTTCACCGATTAAATCAAATTTTCAATACAATTTTTTTTTTAAATTAGACTGCATTCAACTGGTTTGCACTTGAGCTGAGTTTTTGTTGTAATTTGACTTAAAAATTTTAAAATTTTAAACTGGATGCATGAAAAAACTAAAATTTTTATTAAAAGTTTCAACCAAACAAACACTAAATCAACATTCTAATTTTTATGACCAAAAAACATGAGTACCCAAGACAATTTTCTGTTGAAGGTAAGTACCCAAAGCATTAAAAAGAGAGAGGAGCACATGAGTTTTAGAAATGCTACAAGTTTACTTCTCTATCACTTCTATTTAATCTATTAATTTTCGAACTATAAGTGCAATTTACAATGACGAGAACAAACGGTAAAACAAATGATGGAAGCTACAAAATCCTGCAATTTCAATAGAAGCAAGTAGATTGGTGGTTCGTTTAAACCATGACTACAGTTTTCTTTCCAAAATCACGAAAACTAACATTTTGTATCAAATTTGAATCTCGCGAAATGAAAAATAAAATAAAATAAAATAAAATAATAACAATAATAAATCTCGCAAAGCATATACACCGCATAATGCATGGTTTACGCACTAGTTCTTCTTAGTTCTTCTACCATAAGCAAGGCATTAACTTATTTTTCCTAGGGGGGCATTTCTTTGCTAGCTGTCCATACCGAGACAACAAAAGTTACGCTGCTAACACTAGTGTGGCTCGCACTATATAATCAAGGATGGATCAAGAATTGTTCGCTGAGGAGATCAAGAACTACATAATTATAGTGTAAAATAGTATACAACACATAATTCTCCTACAACTTTAGCCTATTTCGCATGAGGGTTAATAATTACACACATTTTACTAACAAACTCTATGATGACTATTTTCCAAACTGAAATCATTTACAAGTAGCTTCCACAGCTAAACTTTTGGTTGCTCCATAACAAGGGTTGCCAACCGTATTGACCGAGACTCTGATGCTGCAACTTTTCTTCCGAATGCAAGCCTAGGAAAAAAAGCATGGTTCTTAATGAAAACCATAATCAGTTTGGTGCCGATCGGTGTCTTTTGAGTAAAGAATATAAAAATAAAAATCTTGAAAAAACACATTTTCACCATTGGATAGTTCCCATAAAGCAGAACAATAAATAAACACAGAACAAGAAAATGAAACCAAAGAAAACATTTGTTTAAAAAACCACCTCTGAAAAAATGGATGTTGCATTGGTTCTACTGCGAGTGCCATGGCTAAAGCTGCCACAAGTCCCTTGAGGATTTCCAAAGCTGGCAAACTTGATAGAAGAGATGACTCGGTTAGGAGAAGGGCATTCATGAAATAGGACTGAATTTGTTTCCTTTCTTTTGTTTTGGATTCCATGTATCTACAGGTTGTGGGTAATCCTCAGAGACAAATACGCAAACACTATCTATCCGTCTCTTGGCAATTTTTATCTTTGTCGGATCACCACCCATTTCCTCAAAAACAACTAAGGGGTTTCTGCTTTGTTTTAGCCACGACCGTGGCACATGGTAGCTGCAAGTTCAGAAAGTACAAAAATCAAACAACTTACTAGAATTTCAATCACTAGATTTAGTATAGAATTTAATTTCCATTTACGCTGGCATAAATTTCTTTTCACGCCAGTGGGCTGAATGTACAGCACTTAGTGTAAAGATTGTACCCTCCAAAGTGTATATGGGCATCTGTCATGCATCCAAACCCACTGATAAAAAGAAAAATTTACACCAAAGGTGGATGAGAATTGAACTCTTTGCAATTCAGGTGACAAAGTGTAACAAAAAAATTGCAACTGTTGTGTTGCTTGGCCGCAATTCCGAAGGCATTTGAACGGAATATATAAGCCTTTGTAATCACATGTATCCATGCAACCAGAAGAGGGGACTATGTAATTTTGCCAGTAACGTCCAATGCTTTGTTCATTTATCCAAACCATCCCCTAGCCCAGCCCTGTGAGGTCCAACGCACCGGGTCTGCGCCAGAAGGAGCGTTAAATGTTGTCTGCACGAGTAAATGCTAAATAATCACAATTCTTTGACTAGGTCACTTAATATTGCCTCCCAATCAAAAGAAAAAAAGAAGAAAAACCAAAAAAGAGGATCAATCATTACTACGTAAAAAAAGTTTTGTCTTGGGAACTTGGCCCTTTCCTGAATCAAAATACAAGGAGTTGATATCCAAACAGAAGTTTTTCCATCAAAAAAGGAAAAGATGTAGCAACGCTTATTTTCAAGTTTTGTAGTCTCATAATGGCTACTTACAAAAGATTGATCTTCATTCTCCGGTGGAGACCAAGAAGAGTTGAAGTCGACTGACATAACAATAAGTAGCAAAATAATGACGAAACATTCACAGTTTAGTAGATTCAATGGACATGCGAGTAAAGTCTAGGGTTTCTATTTTGTTAGATTTTAAGAAAATCCCCTGTTTGTAGTTTCATTCTTGTATCGACTGTTCAAGAACTGGAAACATAAAACTTGACAATTGTTTTTCTGAGAGGAAACATTCAAGCACGTTTCCGGTACTGTTTCTAAATTCAAAACGAGAAACTGGTTCTTCCTCAAGTTAATTGGACGAAAATTGATTACAAATACTAATTATATACCTTGTACCAGGTCAATGGTTGGTTCTGGGTTAAGGCTTGGCCAGATGACCAAATTGAAGGACCTTGATCTCCACTAGAGAGGGCTAGTTCTTCACCTTTTAGTCCAATCTGCACAAGAAAAGACAGAAAAAGGAAACTGTGATTATTGTGGCAAATAATTGCTTTTTCACATGATGTCATTCCCATTAATAATATCCATTTTTCCTTTAACATGTAATATGCCTATGTACTGTGAAACTAGAACAACTTTTACCTGATTTCTCCACATCTGCGTAGTGAGATCAAGAGAGCCGCTGTCATTTGCAGCATGTAGTTTCACTGGGCCAACAAGACCCGGGGGTCATGATTCAAAGTGTGCTCCATGGTTCTGAATAGTGTTATTTAGTTTCGTTAGACCATCAAAGATAGGAAATTAGTTTTGTATTCGAGAGTGTTGCTGCTTTTTTTAGGTGCTCATAGAAGCAGCCTGGGTTGTGTTGAAAACATGTTCTATAATTGCTACTCGGACATTCTTAACTACTTGTCAACCAAATGCTTTTGGCAGCAGCTTCTACAACTTTAAAGAAGAAACTATCAGAAGCACTTTTCAAGGAGCAGAGACAACACCAAATTAAACCTTAATCCATGGAAACTGAGATCGCAGTCAAAATGTCAAACCTGAAGTCCCACTGTATAACTCAAGAGATCTATATTGTTCTTTCCTTTGGCAAGTGTGATGGGAAAGTCAATCGAAAGTTTAAAATTTTTGTTGGTTCCAGCTCTACTCCCTACAAAACTTAAAATTTATTTCCATTAACCAATATTTTGTAAACAAAGAGGAAAGGAAACCAAAATAGAGATTACTTGGAGTTGTAGATTGAGAGATATGACCAAAATACTAAGCAATATCAAGTTGTGAATTTTCCAGCTTTAATCCAATTTCACACTTAACGACTTGGAGTTGTAATTTGCCTTAAATATGAACTTTTGAACTTTTTAAAACTGAAATAACATACCGATCTCTCCAAGGATATTATTCTCATAAAAATGAACTACAGTGTGAGCATGAGTCTAATGAAATTGTTTTGATCCAATTGAATGTCTGTTATCATCAAATCGAGATTAAAATCATGTAGGGCAACACTATCACCTCACCTGCGAGTTTTCCATTGACAAAAACAAGAAGGGCATGGCCATTAGATTCCACATGAAGAGTTGTTTGAGATACATCTTGAAGAAACAGCTCATTGCCTTGGATGCTGGTACTGGAAAGGTATTCATGTATTGTCAGAATAATCCTTTATTGGCAAAAGGAATGAACACGAATTGCAAACACATACAAGCTTTTCGCAATGAGTAAAATTGAAACGAACAAATTACCTGAGTACCAAAGATAGTCAAATTTATCAAAAGTAGTGCCTATTTGCTCTACTAACTTGGGTTGCGCAAAGGCTTTGTCACTTGAGATACCAACCTGGTCACTAAACTAATTCCAGCTCTGAAATGCTTGAGAAGCGTGCACACTATTGTTATTATTATTATTATTGTTATTATCAGATGACTGACCAATAAACTTGGCTTTTGCAGACAGAATTGACCTTTTAGCAGGAAAACGTACATTATATTAGCTTGTGTTTAAGCGAAACTTTTGGAATAGAATTTAAAGTGTAATTATGGAAGAATCAGCTACCTTTGCAGTGTTAAGAACTAGTTTCGCAATCGGGTAAGATGCTCATGGACCATGCTGGTAAATGATACGTATGGTTATTAAAGTTCACATACGCGTCAGATTGGACATTTGCATTGGCAAGAAAAGCTGCACACAAGCCTGAGTTCGTTTCATATACAGAGGCCCGCAATAGAAAATATAAATTTGGGATTTTAATAGAACACTGCAACAGTTGAGATCACTTGTTCATCCAGAAGTACAATATCAGTATAGAGAAGTCACTCGTTGTAACCTAGATCTAAACATGGTCATTGGTTAAAAAACGAATCAAAGGTCTAAATTTGATTATCATAATTGCTCCATATTCAACCTCTTATGAAATTGATATTAGTGGTGTTTAAAACTAACTTGAATTTCTATAAATTAGAACCATGCACACCTCCATTGCGACTTGTGGGTAACGGGTTCATTCCGTTGGAAACAAACTCTTTAGAATCAAGGATAAGGTTGCGTACATCAGACCCTTCCAGACCCCGCAATGCGGGAGCTTTGTGCACTATGTCGTCCATAATAAAAAAAAGGTCCAAATCTAATAGACCAAATGCCTAAGGCGGCATATAAATCGCATAAAAGGGTCAAAACTAAACAATACTTTACCAATTGGCCTAAACAACCTAAGCTTACATATCCAAAGGGCAAAGACAGGAGTATTCAACTAAAAAGGTTCAATATCCTAACTAAAACAGGAACCAGAACAAGTGCCAAATTAAGTCATTATTGGCAAAAAGGTTCGGAAAAGTAAACATAACTACCTAATCTTTAAAAGAAACCAAGCAACGGATGGCAACAATCTCATTGAGTTAAACTTTTTCCCAAAATTAGCACTCTGATACAAAGTTATCCTTGATATTTGAAAACCAACTTTTGGAGATCCTCCTAGAAAGAAAGATATTCGAAAATATATTGCCACGTGAACCTTTAAATAGACATTATTTATCAAACAGGAAGAGTAGGCCCTCGTTTGGCCCCTTTGATCATTCACGTAAGCTACCAGTATAATGAAGAAACATAAGAAATAAAAACCATCTAGTGTAATTGAAGAATCAAAGGAAACCTGAAGATGAAGACGAAAGCTATGGTAGGATTACCTCCAAATTTTTTCTAAGAGGAGTCATCGCAGGATTGGTAGCCACAATTGCTGGCTCACAAAGCTTTATGGTCTTATGAAGATCTTTCAAGTGTCCCCACATAGGTTGGTTTACGAGTTCTGCACGAATTTAAAAACAGAATATTAGTTTTGACCATTGAGTACTATATATCCGATGCTTACAACAGTAGACAGCAACAATATATACAACAGTGTGGTCAGAAACTCATACCATATTCATCAATAGGAGCACCATAGTCATAACTTGTGGGAATGAAGGGTCCACCACTAGTCCGTCCAAAGTTAGTCCCACCATGATACTGGAGATAATTCGAAAACAAAATTATATCAGTGTTTAGGGCAGAATCTAGCTGATTCGCTCAGAATAGTATAATTAGAAACCTACCATATTATAGTTTGACATGGTCCCTCTTCATTGAAAAAAGCGAGCCACACCAAATGGTCCTCAGTGGGTCTGTAGGGTACTGCATTGACCCAATAGGTATTCCTAATAGTATGGACAAGTGTAGTGGTTACAAAAGAAGCATCAATGTGATTTAAGCCAATAAACTAAGCATAGTTCAAGAGATCTCACCATCCGCTCCAGCACTCCTTCCAAATCTTTCGTTTGTTGCGAGGATAATAGGTGCATTGGTCACAGTAGTATCCATTGCAGGTACCAATCTGTAATATTAGAGACGATATTTTTCAAATGAAAAAAATTGAATTGAGTAAATAAAGTGTAAGATTATACAACTCACCATAGGATAAGGAGCATCTGGTTGCTGGCACATGACCCAGAGCACTCCTGTCCTTAATGAATTGGCCATATTCGGAGCCCATTCAATGTAAGGTTTTGCTCCAGCTCCATAGCCTCCTTGAATGTCTCCACATTCATTTTCAATCTAATAATAAGTTAAACATTACCCTTAACCAAATTTCCTCATGAAAAGGAAAAGGAACGAGTTCATTTTAGGGAGATCAAAACTTTTCATGGATTCACGCAAAATCACACTTTTCATATAAGTATATTCATTTTTTGTCTTGAAAGTTTAATCTCAATGAATCGTTAGTTATATAATAGCACAAACGTCAAACTAGGTAAGATTGGAAATTTATAACCTGCAGTCGTATGTCAAGGAAAAGTAATTTCTATGCTGATCCACAAAACGACAATTTCACATTGTAGACTATCAACATTACTTTGGAGATCAGGGACTCAAACCCGAGATAAGATGATTGGTCTGCCTTGGCAAATAAGTTTTCCTTTTATATCATATTCACCGTGAGGATAGTGAAACGCTACATTTCTGCCTAGCACTCATAGAAGACACTCAAAAAAAAGTATTCAGAAGTTATACCTTGAATGTCTCATTGTTGGTTCGAAACTCAATATGCGGTAGGAAATGCAACCAAACCGGAAAACAACTGTCAGGAAGATGCAGAAGAAAATCCTGATTCAGATAAATTACAAATTTACGAGTATATTGTACCGGAAAGAACATGAAACATTTACCCAAAGTTCCATTCAGAGCAGATGTAAGGACCAATGCGAAGAAAAGCATATAAACCAGCTTCCGCAACCAATTTTATGAAATGAACTAAATCCTTTTGTCCCGCAAAATCATACTGTACATACAAACACATGGCAGATGTTAACAACTGCAAGTCATTGGAGCGCTCTCTTACAAGTCTCTGTCTTTTAGAGACATAACTAGTATTTTATTTGCTTAGAAAATTTGCAATAAGAAAGTCTTGTGATTATCAGCCAAAGACTTCATATGAACTCAAAATGCATTCTTGATATGAAAAATAGTATGAAATGAGTTCCTATTGATTTCTGTTTTTCAATAACAAGTTGTACCATGATTAATCAGAAAAACTAGTGATCTGCCTCCATCATGAAGACGGTCGCTGGCATCCACATAAAATATCACGTGAATCAGACATGGCGATCTGGGAGCAAATTAGTTCATTTAATTCCCCATTTCTTTGATATTTTTTCGTGCTGTTCACGAGCCAAATCCATTAAAAAATTTATATTTTATGATCTAAAAATTACTATTAAATTTATGAAGACCAATGGAAATTTAATTAATAAAAAAAAATCCATTAGCGAAATTTCTGCTTCTTGATCTCTAGATGCTTTGAATTTCTCATTTTTTAAAAAATAGATTCATTTGTCAAGCAAAAAATTCTCGGAGGATTGAGCTTGCATTGGTCTACATTAACACCAAGGCACTTAGAATATCTTTTTCGCAATAATGTTAAGTCAATTGCAAAGCAATGTTTCCACTGAGGAGTTCTTTAGACCAGTACGTTTGTCTAAACACAAGTTCACAGTTGAGCCAAATTAGCAGCTCACAAGTGGACATGACAATTATTAGTCATTACACAACCAAGTAAATTAAAAATACGAAAATAGAAAAGAAGACCTTGTTAAAGTATATCAAATCGGGAATTAAATGTTATAATAAATTACTTATATTGTGCTCGTCTATTCCCTACTATTGGGACTTTCAGTGGGAAGTGATTGGCTTTAATAGACCTGGTATGGGACAGGCTCATGCAAGTTCCAGAAAATGTATGTCTCGATCATGTCCACTCCTCCCTGCTTGGTCTCCTGAATCAGCCCTGGCCACATCTGCACACCAATTCACACATTCACATTTACAATCAGTTGTATACACACACACACACACACACACACACACATATATATATATATATTAGTTTTTGACCAAATTATTGTAATTTTGCCTACTTTTTACCAAATCATTGTTGCTTTCAACATAATTACTAAGCCAAGATTGTTAGAAAAATTGTATTTTCAAACTCTAATTTTTGCGTCGGCTGCTGAAAAATTGCAGCTTCAAACTATGATTTTATAGCATCACACAATCTCAAAAACTGTTTTTCAAAGATTGACACAATAATCATAGTTACAAACTGCGATATTAGGATGCTGCAACTAAAATCGCAGTTTGAAACTATGACTTTATTTGAGAATATAATGCAAAAGTTGCAGTTTGAAATAGGTATCTGATAATTATATTGGAAATAACACTGGTATGATATACGTATAATAGTTTGCAAAATTTTGTTTTTTGGCTTCAAAAACTCTCTCTATACGTATATATACATGTATGTATATACGAAGAGAGAGAGAGAGAGAGAGAGAGAGAGAGATATGGAATATACCATGCTGCGAGGGTAATGGATGGAGCCGGAGATCAACACCTTCCGCTGGCCGTAGATCACTATTAACTCTGTGGTCGTACGTCACATTGGCCCCCAACGACGTCGTCGCTACGGCTCCAAGCGCCAAAACGCATAAAATAAAATAAAATAAAATAAAATAAAATAAAAAATCTTATGGTAAAGCCCGATTACTTTATTACTTTTACAAATAGTTTAATTTTTTTTAAGGAAAAATAAATAAACAGCTTTGATAGCTTGCTATAACATATCACAGAGAGAGAAAAAAGCTTGCGGAGGCGAGTTAAGAGGGATCATCAAGATATATAGGATTTTCTGTATTTCAGCTTAAAATTTGAATTATATTGATTGTTTTGCCCAACGTAATTTTTTTTTTGTTATTTTAGTTTAAAAAATAAAAAATTTTAAGATGAATTTATACAATTTTTTTTATTAACTTTTTCTTCAAAAATGCAACCAAATACATATAGTGGTCCATGCTACCAAATCTTAATATATATATATATATATATATATATATATTTAAATTTAATTTTTTATTTTTTATGAAAGGAAATGAATTTATTTAT
>MKEJ01042041.1:0-15850 GCA_001753735.1 Embelia ribes | reverse complement strand
TAAATTCTAATTATATTCATGAATTTAAATTTTTATTATTGATGGGTATGGTTTGCATGTCTTGTACAATTTTTTTCTTTTTCATTAATATGGTGCAGTGGTGAGTGGAAAGCGGCAGTAAGTGGGGAGCGGCGGTGAGTGCAGCACTGGTGCGGCGGTGGTGCGGCAATGGTGCATTGAAGATGCGACGGTGAGTCCGAAGCAAAGATAGAGAGATGTAAAGGGAAGGAAAGAAGGAGAGAGGGAGCAGAGGGTCAAAGAGAGAGAGAGTGGGGTGCTCTTTTAAATTTTGAACAATTAAATTCATTGGAGTGCTAATAGTTTTTTTGTGTTGTGACAATATTAAGCTAAATTAAAATTTAAATGGGATGCTCAAAGTAATTTAGCTTGTTCCAATAAAATCACCCTTGATAAAATTGAAGATTTATTGAAGTAGAGCAAGCTATCCTATTTTTAAATAGTTGGATACTTCAATTGATTGAAATGGCCGGATTTGTTAACACTCAGTTTCAACAACTTTTGCTAGCCACCAAAGCCTCCCTAATCCTTGGTTATCATGGAAGAAATTCAAACTGAAGCGAGTTTAATGTCTTTGGTAGTTGATTATAACCAAACCCACACACAATCTCACCTTTTGGTGTTGTTTACAACACTCATTCACAGGACAAGTTTGATTCATTTACACTTAACTTTTGTTTTGAGTTTTCTTCTTCTTCTTACACTAGAATTTTCTTCTTCTTAATTTTCTTTTCATTTTATTAATTTTGGCGTTGAAGAAGGCAAGTTCGGGGTGGTTTTAGTTTAGTCTTGGGTGAACCTTTCATTTTCGCAAATTTGTAATTTATTTCATCCACAAGGTTGAAAGTATTGCTCACTTTTAAATTAAGTTGTTTAAATTGTTTAAAACTTTATTTAGCATAGTTGTTATTTACATTAGTTGCAAGTTTTATCATAAGTATTGAGTAGATTAATTGCAATGTTTAAGTTTAAACGTTTTAGTTCATATGTTGTTATGTTCCTTTTCAGTATGTTAGACCAGTTTTAATCTTACCTAGGGGATAAAAATAGGTTATTCGAAAACCCCGAACACCCTAATTGACGAGAGTGATTTTATATATCTTAATCCAAAAAATTAAATTTATTTAGAAAATCTAGGATTTTCCAAATCTGTCGGAACTAAATTTGAAATCATCTACGCATAGTTATGGAGATTGACAATCTCCCAATGGCATACTCTGTAGAAGTAAACCAGATAATAAACGTCCGTGATTTTCTTATCAAATTTAATCGGAACTCGTTTTTTAAGGTAATTCAGGGCTGAAACTAATTTTAAGGTAATTCAGGGCTGAAACTAACATATAGGATTTCCCAACATAGGCAGGAGTTTATTTATCATTGTTCTCGTTTTAATATGCTAAATCACACTTTAGTCGTAGCACAAACCCCTCCCATTTCAAGACAACTAAGGAATAATCAGGAGTAATTTTAAAGTAGTTTAATTAGTAATTAAAATACGAATTCCCATGTAAGAGCGGGCAATTCGAACATTCTTATGATTTTCAATACGCTTAGAAGTCCTTAAGAGATCGATACTCGATGTTCCTACTAAAAAAACTACGACAATACTTTAGTGCACTTGCTAAGTAATAAACTACACGTTTTAGGTCCAATCAACAAAATTACTATAAAATGGGAATAATTAACTACAACTAATTTTAATAAAAAATACATTAAAAATACAGAGAGTTTTTTATCTTCAATGTGTAATAATTTATCCTGTGTTTTAATAATTCACGTATTTTACAAGAAAAATAATTCTTGTACAGTTTGTACTTCCATGTTTTAAACCTACAATGTTAGTTCATTATCTGACACAACTTTAATAAATTTTTCGCATCAGTGTTTCTACTTTCAGAACAATTTTTAGAACTGTTACAATAACTTTCTCTTTATTAAAAAGTTGAAATTTTTTGCACCAAAATAAAACAAATGCACCAATATATTAGAAAAATATTTTTTCAAAATTTATTATTCTTGAATATTAATATCTTTGATGTATACAAATAACTTTTTAGAAAGTTTAGAAAGTGAGTTATAGAACGTGAGATTTAGACCTCTTGCAAGTGTTTCTCATGGGACCAAATTGAAACAACTCTTAAAGTATAAACCAAAGGCTCAAAATCCAAAGGTCATTTGTCCCAAAAAAATGAACTGCCTTTGGAAAAAACTTTTATCCCAGGCAAAACCCAACCAACTAAAGAAGCCAAAACCCTTGCATTAAGAATTATGTATAAATTTCGAATTTTAATGATATTATCATGCCCAGCAATGTGATTTTTGAGGTGGCGTTGGGTGTTTCTTATGCCATTCGATCAGTGCCCCTAAATGAGTTCCTACCCTAAAATTTAGGGATAACATTCGACGGAACCATCCAACGAACATATCCTCGCACTACTTAATTCCCTAAAAAATAGGGGTTCGCTATAGGATTCCCCTTAAAATCCTATTCTTTATTTAACTTAAAAAGATTTAGTTTGTGCATTCTACAAATCTAGATCTCTATCTTAGAGTTTTACAGATATTGATTAAAACTTTTAAGAGTTGGAAATTGTTAACTCTGATTGGAGTGCTCTCACTAAAGTCCTATCTGGAAAGACAGATCGAAAGAAACCAGAAGAAAAGGAAACAAAATACAACAATCTCTTTCAATTTCTATTACATCCCGAGTGCCCGAGCTAGGTTGCACAAGGATCTGAACTTGTGATTTGAAGCAAACACAGGGTATATCCAGCTGATTCTGAATCATGAACTCACACACACATATTTTATCCAATTATGGAAGGAACACACAATATACATTCATCCAATGACATAGCAAATCTAAACTCACAACTCCTACAAAACTCGTATATCTGATAACATAACATACTATGTATGTCATTACACACTTACAATCGTACAAGGCTGGTAAATTTTGTTGGTGTTCCTCTGCATTGTCCGGCGATCCGCTACAGCACAGATTCCTCTCCAGCTTCTGCTAGTTTAACATTATAGCATCCAATCAAAATTCAGCAGTCACTAGAAACAGTAGCGATATACGTTCCGACAATCATGCACAAACTTATATGAGCAATTTATGCATTGATCTTTTTCTAAGAAAATAATACGATAAAAGGCATAAGCTGTTTCCACTCAAGAGCCGAACCACTTCCATTACACGATTGTTGGTATGTAAATCATATTCATATTGGAATCATCTGAGGAAAACAGAGTTAATTTTGGTTCAGCCAAAATACCTTTTCCAGGAACTACAACTACTGGTGCTGTTTTACAGTTGTGGAAGCAGTATTCACTCACACTTCCCTGCAGTACACTGAAATATGGCCGCATACGGGCGTGTGAGAGATGAAAATGAAAGAGTGACAAAGAGAGTGAGAGTGCCGAGGAGTGACCTTTGGAATAAGCTTCGGCCTCTGGTACCCATGACAACAGCTGCAGGTTTCAACCTTTCTGCTTCCTTGCAAATCACCTTTCCTGGGTCTCCTTCGGCTATACGTGCTCTTGTCCTTACCTGTGCCACATCATTATTCCCAAAATTTATTTCATACCAGAAACACTAACTTGTGTTGTTAACATGGTAACAAAGATTTACTAAGAAAAACAATGATCAAATTGCTCCGACATCCTTGTTTGTAGTCTCCAAGATGGTAATAATTAATAACCTTCAAAGAATATCACTCTCTACATGAACAACCCGTTCAAATATTTTATTGCGCTAAACATTTTTTCCCCAGCCATATTCCCCAGTTAATTAGCGTTGTAAAACATCATAAACAAACGAAACCAGACAAACTTTGTGTAACCAATAAATCTGTTTTGGTTTTTGTCTCTATAATCTTCATTTAAACCTAAATGTTATCATCGTTGACTCTGTTTTAGTTTTGTCTCTCCATTTTAGATGAGGGTGACACTTAAGGTTTACTCTTAACGATACTGGGCAAATTGCTTGTGTTTACTTTCTCAAGTCTCAATGAGCCAAGCTGTGATGGACCTTTTGAGTTCCTAAAGGATCCAAAAATCAAATTCCATCCAAACTCGTCTTCAAATGAACAGGTTAAATCCAAGTCTTTAACGAATAACACGTGCATTATATCTTCTCTATATCTATATATAAAATTCCTAGCATGGTCATATACAGGCCTAAGAATAGAAAATAAAAAAACATGCATTTCAACAAAGCACTAAAAAGCTACGGCTCTATACAAAATTAAGATATAAGAAGAAGGGAAATACAGAAGGAATTCACACACCATTGCGACCTCGAAAGCTTCCACTGCAAGTTTCTCCATTAGACTCTCTGTGGCTTCGTACACGATGTTGTTTCTCAAACCTAATTTGACATTAAATTTCTAAGGACAGAATACACAAATGATACCAAAATCTATAGCTTTAGAAAACAACCCATAAGGCCATTCCATAAGCATAATCTCAAAATTACACCTTAGCTCCTTAGACTGTTTATGAATTATAAGTTCCAAACATTTTCACTAAAACATATTACTTCTCCAAATATATCTAATATGTATTTTAGTAGACAATAGTACAATTCAACACATTCACCCAATACAATAATGTCCTCAAGTTCGCAACAATTTTTGCTGAAGGTTGGACATCTAACATGCATACCAATGTGTTTTAGCATACGTGAACATGTGCAAATCACATGCCATATTTTCGTCAAAAGTCATAACAACATTGGCAATAGGTCTGATTGTTGCACAAATAAATTCATCACCCACAAAGTTTTTCGATGAAAACATCAGAACAAAAATTGCACATTGGGTGAGTGTGGAATTGCTTTTCATGGGCTACTTCTGTTTTTCCCTTTTCTGCTCTCAATGAGAAGCAGGTGTTGCCATTCTCTAAACCAAAACAGCATCTTTTGGGCTACTTTTCAAAGCAGTTGAGGTCTGATTCTTAAGCCTAGTTTGGTATTACCAGTGCTTTTCAAAATCTGCTTTTTAAAGTTGCTTTAAAAAATTGATTATAAAACCAGGTGTAATCCTAGTGTTCAGTAAATCAATTCTGAAAGTTGTTTTAATCAGCAGTGTGGAGTTTAATAAAGTGGTTCTTTTTATTGTAAAAAGTCAAAAGTAAATATATATATGGTGAATGTTGTAAACATAATTGAGGTTATTTTGATAATTAATGATAGAAAAAGCAGCATCGGCTTTTTAAAGCGCCTCTTACGTTGCTTCAAAAAGCACTCAAAAAAGCATAAGCAAATTATGAAAAACAGCTACTTTAAGTTTACGGATACCCCATGCTACAACAATAATAATAATAATTTAAAAAAAAAAAAAAGTCAGAAACAAGTGACAAACAACAATATCAAACTGGCCCTTAAAGGCCCTGCTTTTATTAATCATAGCCACAAGAAGACCCTCAATTTTGTCCTATCTAATAAAGATAACTAATTTATCAGATATTTGCCAAGCACGATACTGCAAAATTCTATAATTAATTTGCCAAACATAAAAATGCTTTGTCCTGTTCAACAAACAAAAGCAACTATCATATTTTTACCAAACACAACATTGCAACATCAATGATTTTTATTTTCTAAACGTTAGAAAATTTAGCTCGCAGCAGCATTTGAGCAAATAAGCTACCTTATTTTTTATTAAAAAAAATTAGATCATCCCATTTAAAAACTAACAAATAAGCCCAGGTTATCCAATTTTTAAGCAAAAAAAAGGCTGAAAAACTGAATCCCCTTCTGGTGTGAATGGATGAGGTGGATGGTGTCGGCGAGGCGGCAGAGGTGGGTGACGGCCCAATCGAAGGCGTGCTTGCTGTTGGGGCCGTGGTCCACCGCGATGAGTATATCTCTCCCTCGTCTCCTCTCTCCGGTCTCTCTCTCCAGCTCCGGCTCCGGCACTATCGGTATCAACGACGGCAACTTCACCTCTCTCCACTTGTACTCCTCCTCCTCCATCAACGCCTCCATCTCTCTCTCGCCCCCTCTCTCTCTCTTTCTCTCTCTCTCTCTCTATATATATATATATACGTATATCTATCTCTCTCCGAAAAGTATCAAATTTTGTAACTAATTTGAATTTTGAGTATTTATATACAACTGACCAATTATATGCAGCGTGTGTATGTATGTATGGTTAATTACAGATATGGTCTCTGTAGTTAAAAAGGAATTCTGTTTGATCCCCATGGCTTTCAATTGTTACAATAATGGCCATCACATTCTACATCTCTCTCTCTCTCTTTCCCTCGCTCACTTTCATTGTATCTAATTTGGGGATTCGACTTCCATACAAGAATAAACTTTCTTGTATCAATCCAAAAGTTAATTCTGATCGCATATTTCTGAGAAGATGAATATGAGCCTTAGATTAAGTTGCTTTAAAATTTTGAAAAATGGTATTTCACCCGTTCACAAATAATTGGTCACATCAAACTAGCGTATAGTTTAAAGAAAAATCAAAAATTACATTTTTGCAATTTGAATGACATACAAATACCAACACTATCTCTATTAAATTTTGTCTTCTTCTTATATCTATTTATTATATTGTGGTTAAAATTGATAATATATTGTACTTTGCATGAAATTAATATACAAAAAATAAATTACACCAAATATTTTTTGACACTCCAAAAAATAATTTGCACTGTTTATTTGTAGACGGACGGAGCACTATTTTTTCTAAGTTTTTTTTGCAATAAATTTTAGTTTATTTATAGAGAGGTATTTCTGTATTGATACCTCAATACTAGTTTTTGGTATTGTAGCCTTTTCCCTAATTTTGATGATATACTAAGTGATTTGAATTTAGAGTGTTTATATACATAAACAAATAAAATGTGTGTTATATACAGGGTTAATTAAAAAAAAATGGTTCTTATTTATAAAATTAAAACTATTTTGATCTCAATATTTTAATGCTACGGGACTAAATATTAAGATTTATCTCAAATCGCCCACAGATAAAAGGCCCATGATCTTTTAGGCATATCTAAAAATTTGGCAAGTTTTATTTTGGAATTGTTCAATCATTATAAAATGGAGTGAATTGGCACTATTTTCTCTTGTAATTACAAACAATAAAAAAATAATAGGGTATATTTCATCATTAAAATTGCATTCAAATTTTGAAAAATTACTTTTGATCCTCACCAAAACTAGCCTATTTATTATTCATCCGGAGGTGAATTATTCTTTTGATGACTATTAAGCATTAATACTGCTATTATCTCTAAAATTCAATAAATACGTAGGATCCTAAAATGATCACCTTTTCAAAATTGAGGACTACTAATGTTTCAAATAGAAATTGATGGACCGAATAGAATTCAATTCGAACTATGACGACCACTCGCATAATTAATGTGAATCTTGTTCTCCAGCCGCCACCGAGAAACATAGCGTATTGGAATTTTTCTTCATTATTTTACTTTGACTCGACACGTCATCAAGTCAACTTACCGTCCTTTATCTGTAAAATTATAATGGAACATTTACTATAATTTATTTTTTAGATAAAAATAATATACAATAAACTGGCTCGAGATCAATTTATTAGGATCCAAAAAAAATAATGCCAAATCTATTAGTACCATTCGGTTTATTATCGGCATAATATTCTTACTATATTCTAAGTCCACCGTAATAATCAATTTTAGCAGAGTCGAATTTGTAAAGATATTTGACCCAATAAAATATTTTACGAGATTATAGTAAAAAAAATTTCAAAACAA
Organism: Embelia ribes; assembly: GCA_001753735.1. NCBI lineage: Eukaryota > Viridiplantae > Streptophyta > Magnoliopsida > Ericales > Primulaceae > Embelia > Embelia ribes. Next base: position 8,074 of record MKEJ01042041.1, on the reverse strand, counting down.
AAATATGTTTCTTGTAATAAATAGCGTGGGGTCAGTAAAATTACTCAAAAATAAATTTTGATTCAATTGAAAAATGCTGTTCAAAAATTTTGTTATGTACTGGAACATCTTCTGTGGTTTTTAATTTTTGGAAACAACAAATATTGTTTGTAATTAGGTTATAATACAGAAATGGTACCTATAGTTTTAATTAAATTCTTTTTGGCCCCTATATTTTCGATTATAACACAAATAGTTCTCCATTAGTCCTTAATGAGGCCAAAAATTTCTCTCAGATAATGGAAAACACAAAAACTGACCCATTTACTGTTCATCTAGAGGTAAATTACTATTCAAGAATTTTGCTATGTACTGGAAAATCTTCTACGGTTTTTAATTTCTGGCAACAACAAAAATTGTTTGTAATAGGGGTAGAGATATTTTTGTAAAAAATATAGAATTTACCTAGTACGTTTAAGTGATATTTCTAATTTTGCCATATTGGTGAATTAGGAAAGTGGCGCCAGAACTACCTATCTCAGAAAGTTTAATAGATTTTTTATATAAATTTAAAAATTTTCGATAAGTTCTAATAAGTGGTTTCTTTGAAAAGAAAAATTTTTAAAACAATACGATCTCATACATAGAACAAATAACCCTACCCCTACTCCAAAAATATGGATTTGCCACTTCCTACTATATTATAATTTCGCGTGTTGATGTTCTCGAAAAAAAAAATTTCATTAACTTAATATTTTACAAATCTACAAGGAAAGTTCAAAAGAAAGATGATTCAACTATTAGGGAATGAATATTTAAAATTCTGTGTACAAACTTTCAACACAACTTTTGGTTTGAATCTGTTTCAGTCAATCACATTCATCCCTCCCAAGTCCATATGTTGGGAAAGAGGCAGATTGTCTAGCAGTAGTGTTGAACAGTTCCTGCCTGACCCACATGATTATACGAATTCCAAAAATAAATAAATAAAATTTATTTAATCTCAATTATTTATTAAAAAATTAATAGTTTGTGTACGCCGGCCAGAAGCTTTCTAATACCTCCACCCAGAACGGATCCCGTATATCCTATTCATACAAACTAATATATATCAATTTATTATAGTACAATCATCTAAAACTTGTAAAATATTGTGCGTCAAGCAGGAGTTATCCAACACCTCTATCAGATAACCCGGATCCCATTAGGGATGACAATTGGATTAGTTTGGAAGTTTTAATTTAAAATAAATTTAAATTAAATTATAAATTTAAGATTTTGGATTGGGTTAAAAATAAGTTTGGATTGGATTTGGATCCAATCCTAAATCAAAAAATTAGGTTTTGTTTTGATTTGAATCAAATCCATATTTTATACAACCAACTCTCTATCTCTCCTGTTAGTGAAAATAAAAATAAATTTGTTATGAGTAAATCATTTATACTAAAAGAAACTTAAAGTATTTTTTATTTAATTGTGATTCTCAATTTTTGGATAAACTAAAAATATTAATATTAGACAATTTGATTACCCAAATTATGATTTTGTATGATAGATAATTATGTTTAGGTCGTAATAGAAACTCAAATAAACCTACTTTACATGTACATTTGATATTATTACTTAAATTTAATAATAAAATTGAATTTAAATAATTATTTATCACGTGCAATGCATGTATTATCCTACTAGGTATGAAAAGTGTTATATTAACAAGGAAAATGATTTGAATTAATTTGATTAATGATTTATTTTGGGTTTGGGTTGATTTTGAATTGAGCTGAAAATATTTTGGGTTATATTTAATTTGGGTTGAAATGCATTTTGATTTGAATTTAAATTAGCTCACTTAATTATTGGTTTAATTTAGTTTAAATTGAACCAATTGTTAGATCCCGTATATCTTATTCATACAAACTAATCCATATCAATTTATTCTAGTACGATCCCCTAAAACTCGATAAATTCTAAACCACCCTTTAGAAAAAACTAAAAACTTTGTATATTCATCTTCTAAGTTTAGCTAACCATGGAAGTTGGTCTAAGTTTAAATCGTGATTAAGCAACCTCGGTAACAGCCCAAACAAACTCCTAGCCGGAATGCAAACTAAGTATCGTGTACACAACCAGTCACGGCAGAAACGTCGTTGAATTTCATAGAATGTGTATAAACAAATTCCACTCCGCAAGAAAGTGTAGCTTCTAGTATAATCAAACAACGGGGTTACAACTGAACTATTTCGGATTTTCAAATGCGAAGGTATTAAAATGAACAAATACTTGAGATCTGTTACATTGGAAAATCCAGCAATTCCCCTGTTTTCTCTTTCAATCCAGTTGTTCCTTCAGTGCATTCTCTTTTAGTCCCTGCGTGAGCCACTGCTACTTGCAGCTGATCTCTTGCCGCCGTATTTCTGCAGAAAGAAATGAAAACCGAAAATTGGAGGAAAATGCAAGTAGAGAAACTCAAAAACATTGTTTATGTATTTATTTTGACAAAAAAAGTATCTACTTGTTTATTTATTTACATGGAAAACTATGTTTTCAACGGTTTCAATTGTGGAAAGGAAAGTTATATAGGCTTTCAAATTGTGGCATCGTAGTCTTTTGACAATGACACAAAAACAACTAATATTTTTGATTAAATGCCACAATGGAACAAAATATAATAGTAAAGGGTAAAACTGATTGCTCCAATCAAAAAGATAAGGATCACATCTTTATCAAGTGTCAAGTTCAAGGTAGAAAATGTAACAAAAAGGCCAACTTATGAATGGAGAGAAAGGAAAGAAAACCAGTGACCTTTTAATATTTCCCAAAAAAATGAAGAAAGTCTGGTTAGATTAACTGTTGAAAATGATGATTCCATTTCCATTAGGTGGGAGGAAACTAGTAGTTTTCCAAATGAATTTCTCGTTAACGAGTTTAATAAAATCTTCTTCAGGAAAAGAAAAACTCAGACAACTCGTTTAAATTGGTTTACAGCATTAAGAGAACTAAAAAACAAACTGTCAAAACGGCTCGACGTTATTAGAAGAATCTGGGGAATGTAAACATGAAGTTCACCTGCTTCCCAACATTGAATGGGATGTACTTATACTTGATCATGTGCATGATTTGGCGTTTCATTGTGAGGACAAAAAGGACAATCCAGTAACACAGCAATATAGGCCAGAAGACAGGGACATCGAACATGGAAAAGAAAGTCATGACAAATGCCACACAGAAAGCTTTTGTGATAGCGTACCTGAACCAAGAAAGACAACAAGACAATCATTGACCGTGCTTATGCATATTTAAATTTTATTTTACGCGTATAAATTTATAATATAAAAAGGTCTTAAATGTCTGAATTTCATAAGGATAAATTGACTGAATATCCACGAAAACTGCATATAATGACTAGTTTAACTTCAAAACAATGGAAATAACCAATATTGGCAATATCGCGAGGACAGTAGCCCACAGTTGAAAACATATAGCGAGATGAATAATTAAAGTCCTGAAAGAGGAGAGGTCCCTTCCCGAAGTTAGTAGTTAAGTGAGAAAACGAAATTGAAGAAAGCAATGACATATTCTGGTAAGATACTATGTATAGTGCGAATGGAATAAAATCTCCAACAACATTAATCCCTACAACAAATTCACAATCTAATGAAAAACTTTCAGAATGAAATCCCGCTCCAGCCAGCGAAAACTTTATCAAGTCAGACACAGATCAGTCACATGTGCTACTCAATATGTATAGATGGGTGAGTTTTCCTATAACATGCCCCATTTTTCTCAACAATCCAAAATATTTGACTTCTTATAACCAATATGCTAGTTTTCCAGAGGAAAAGCAATAAGTTCTTCCTGCATTTAGTATTTTTTAAGTCCAGGGAAGATAGTGCAATTTCAAGACCACCACTCAGACATCCTATAATAAAAATATGCAAATGAAATCAACATAGCACACCAGAACAGTAGCTGTCAATGATAATAAGCAGCAAGTATTAAGAACATGAGCCACTTGTTAAAATACATTGCTTGCCAAGAAAACAAAGATAGAAACAAAATTGGAAGCAACGAGAGAACCAAAATTACCAGAACTTGAACTCGGGAAGGCGGCGAATGAAAGGCTTGAACTCGTCCGAGCCTTTTGTTGGTAGCATTGGCCCATCAGAAGGCTCCAGCTCAGGATCAACAAGAGGTGACAAGAAGCCAATCAATAAATTCAAGATATAGATACCTAAACCATACGAGACAATGTAGAACCCTTGGAGATAATAAACCCGCAGAGCATAAAGGCATGCAAAAACAAAGGTTCCAACCCATCTATACACGGCACGCGGGGTAGTTTTGTCCAAATAATACTGGAAAAGCTTCCAAGCATCATGCCTCCACTGGTTTAGAGGTGCCGCTGCTGAGGCATCATCACCTCCCATACCTTCCATCGAAGATGAGCTTGCCCGTCCCCCAAATCTATAAAGAAATGTTCTATAAAACATTTCAGGTGCATAGCAAAGCAATCTCTGTATGTAACTAATTGGAAACATTTAACAAAAACAAAAATCTCAACATGGACTAGTACAAAATTTCACTGGCATATCATTACAAAATAAAAATAACTCTCACAAGGTGATTATGTCCATAAGAGGATATATGACCTAGCTCGTCTTAATTCAGTGGAAAAAACCAAGTTATATATTCCTTTTCCGAATACACTGTCAATATGGTGATTATGTCCATAAGAGGATATATGACATAAGCTCAATATAAGGTTTGTACACATCGCAAATATGTTTCTAAGACTTACAGTTTTTTTACCATTACTTCACTGGTCGATCAAATCCCAACCACATACAAAACCTGTCTCAGGTTGACTTATTTGAACCTATTTCGGGCGCCATTAAGAAAACCGCATACCATAGCAATATACACTCTAGTAAAAGGCTTTACTCACTTGAATCACACACAGTTGCATAGGCTGATCGAGCTTCAGCAAGTGTTTGGTAACTGGAAAAGATTTCAGTATAAATAAAATCAAACATCTGTTTCAATTATGTTTTCAGACTACAGACACCAAATTCCTCAAACCATCTGATTAACTAACTCACAATAGTCCCCCCGATTACATAATCAACAACAAAGAGTTCAAAGGTCTCAATATTTTTTTGTCCTCAATATCCTTTCTTTGTTTTCTAGTAACTTTGTAGCTGCGAGTTTTCAGTATTTTTGCAAAACTAATAAATGGCTTTAATTAACCAAAATGGCATGTGGCTGTTAAAGCTAATAAGTTTTAACATGCCAAGTGGCTTGAAAACGCTAGAAGAAACAAACTAGGGCTTAGAAAACCTTATACCAGATTCAGACTTCTAGTTATCTTTTCACACCCTACAAAGAAAATCCCCTCAAACCAACAGATTTAACTTACCTTTTTTTTTTCAAAGATGACAAATTAACTCACCCATTACAAGTTCCGTTATTCAATTAGCTACAAAGGTCTCAGAACCCTCACTTTTTTCTTTAGAAATTCCTTTCTTTGTATTAAAAGTTTTAGAGGTATTACATAGTTAATAGAAGGCTTTGATTAACCCAAATTGCTCGTAGTTGTATAAATTAACAACTGTTCGCATGCATGGTAACTGGAAAAGACCAGTACAAAGGAAATCAGCATTCCAATCCTGACTCAGTTGCATACTTCACAACCCACAAAGCATAACAAACAATCCAGCTGATGAACTTACGCATTAGAGCTCCCATAACTTAATCAACTACAAAGAGCTAAAAGAACTGGAATTCAATCAATATCCTCTCATTGTACCCTTTTGCCTGAGCAAAATAAGGGATCTTGATTTCCAGTGCAAACATGAAAGCAAAGAGCACAAAAACCTTACATTTCCCCTCTAATAACCTTTCATTTTACCATTCTTGACAAAGCATCTTCATCATTTCAAGTTTTAAGTACTATCACATAACTACAAGAAGGATTTTATAATCCAAATTGCGGGCAGCCATATATGTTAACAACTTTTCAAATTTTCAACATACTTGGTAACAGGAAAAGGTTAGTATAAACAAATTTGGGGCTTTAAAATATAATATTTGATTCACATACTGTTTCACACCCACAAGGCAAAACCCACAAATCTATCCAATTAGCTAACCCAAAACAGTATCCATCACTTAATCAGCTATAACGAGCTCAAATCCCTCAATTTTATCTTTTCCCCCCTCAAAATCCTTTTTGTAATGTTTCTGCAACTTCGTTACCTCAAGTTTCCTGCACTACAACAAATTTAATAAAGTGCTTTAATTAACCCAAATTGTACGAAATAAATAATTTGGGTATTTACACTTCACCTCTTCCAGGTCTGACGCAATTAAAATTTACCCCCTGAGCTATCAGAAATTATAGTAACCATGATAGTTTACTTTTTCCTGCTGAAGAGACCTAAATACCCCTTAATAATCTGGTTTATTACATTAATAGCATCGGCTAACCTCCATCCCTCGCTCCCTGCACGCTTCCCACCGATTATGGGAAGGAGAGGATCCCATTATAAACCACAGCACAAAATAATATAAAAGCGATTTGGGACAATCAACAATTAACAAAGTTTAAAAATTTTAGTTCCCATTACTTTTTTCATGACATCTTTATAACTCAATGAAGGAGTTGCCTTGTTGTTCATATGGCATTTAAATAATCATAGTTAATCTATGTCCGGCCTCTCTTCAAATTGACATTGGTGTTATTTAAAGTTGTAACTTGAATATTGATGTAGGTTAGAGCCATGCGCGCTTCCATTGTAATCTGGGAGTCACGGATTCATATCCTGGAAGCATTCCTCCATGGACCCCGCAATGCAGGATGCTTGAGCGTTATGTTGTGCGCACACACACACACACACACACACACACACACACACATATATAACTTAAATTACTTAATCAGCTACAAAGAGCTGAAAAATATGGCAATTCATTTTCTACACATAAACCCTTCTTCTCAACTCAGCAAAATTAGTGGTCTAAAATCACGTACAAACTAGAGAGAGATCCACAGAGATACGTACGATGAAAGGATCCTAAATCGGAAACCATGATTCTACACAGTCAACGAAAATGCCCCTTTTACAGATACAAATAATCAGTAACAATAAAGACAAAACAAAATTAATTGAAGATACAGTTGATTGAGAGTGGGATTAGGGTTTAAGACCGAGGCTTACCTCCGACCGCCGTGAAGCCTGTGCAGAGATCGTCGCAGACAGAGAGAGAGAGAGAGAATTGAAAAATAGAGTGAAATGAAAAGCAAATTGAAGAAATAATTAATTAAATTAGGAGCTTATTTAATTACCGAAGAGTAAGGAGACGATGGTGATGGTGACGTCAGAGGTTATGTTAGGAGTTGAGAGAAATGCCTAATCCGTTTTGAATACCGGAAATTCTTTTTAAATAAAAATATTAATTTATTTTATTTACTGTCTCGTGTGGCACATTAGCGATTAAGAAAATCGGATTAATATTTTTGAGTAGATGTGGTAATAGTTCTTTTCGTTTTTGTATATGTTCTAAATTGTAGGCTTGTTTTATTAATTGAAGTGGAGTCAAAATTGGAACTTTATTAATAAATTCTTATTTGGTAGTACATTATAATAATTTCTTTGATTCCTTAATAATTAATAAGAGTATATCAGGAAAATTAACTGGTAAAATTTATTGTTTTGGTTGTGTTAATTGAATTTGGATTGTGTGAAAAAGCAAATAGAGCTATTAATTGATGGTATTAAATTTATTCATGGCATAAGAGCAGCTTGTGCAAGTCTCGATAATCATTCAGATCACTAAAGTTTGAAGTTAATTGGGGAAATTCAAACTTTTGGAAGAGATTATTAGTTTTGATGTTTGTTCCTATTTGGAAAAACTTTCGAAAAGAATCGTGCTAATCCAACATCACCAGCACACGTCGGTATTGAGAATAATGATTTTTAGTTTCAAATCGTAATGAATAATTGGAGCTTCAAAATTGTTTTTGGAAATAATACATATCAGATGTTAATATCTTTTGCAATATTTAGTTTTTGTACAAGATTGGTCGAGCCATGAT
>MKEJ01042040.1:429-18307 GCA_001753735.1 Embelia ribes | reverse complement strand
ATGTCAATTAATACAGTATTAATTGCTTTGGCATCATTAGCCTATAACAAAACAATTACTGCATGAATTTGAAGTCTTTTTCAATGCTCCCAAACAAAATCGGCTTCTTTTAGTTTAAAAGTTGGCTCCTTGCATCAATTAAAAGGTGCTCATTAATATAATTTTCAACTTTTTGTTACAAATACATTCCAACTTGGAACATGACATTGTAACGAAAATAATTTAAATATGAGGTGATGTTGTATCGAAACTATAATTAATTTATAGCCACGGTACCTCTGTTACTTAAAGCCAAGTAGTGCTAACAGATCATTGTATTTGATACATTTGTAAGTTGGACTCACCGTAAAATCAATTGTCACTTTTACCCATCCTATTGGCGCTAAAAGTTATAATTTGAATATTTTCATAAGTTAGAGTCATGCACATCTTAGTTACAACTTGATTAGGATTATTGGTTCGTATCTTGGGAATCATACTATCTAGAAGCAATAGAAAGATTTACGTACATCATGCCCTCCCCAAGCCCTGCATTTTTTATTTATTGGGTCGTCCATATATATAGGATTAATAACATGAGTTTTGAATCACCAATACTTTTGTAATTTGTCAATTACTTTGTGCAAATACTATCAATTATCAAAAAAGAAAAAAAAAACATTAANNAACTATCAAAAAGAAAATATAGAAAAGCAATAAACTATCTTTGACATTGTATGGGATATCACATCATTATATTTGATACGTTAGCAAGTTGGATTTACTGTAAAATCAATTGTAACTTCTATTTATCGTATTAGCGCTAAAAGAGCTAATTTGAATATTGTCATAGATTACAGTCATGCACAATTTAGTTACGACTCGATTGGAATCATGGGTTCGTATCTTGGGAAACATAATCTCTGGAAATAATGGAAAAGTTTGCGTACATCATGTCCTTTCCAAATCATGCAAAGCGATAGATTTGTTTACTGGATTATCCATATATATAGATTTCAAATACTTCTTGATTAATAACATGAGTTTTGGATCACCAATAGTTTTGTAATTTGTCAATTACTTTGTGCAAATACTACCAATTCGCAAAATAGAAAAAAAAGAAAAAACAACAACAACAACAACAAAAAACAGCCGTTATCATGGAGTTTCTTTAAGTTATTATAAACTATCAAAAAGAAAATATAGAAAAGCAATAAACTATCTTTGACATTGTATGGAATATCACAACATTGCCCCCAGTGAATTATAAAGTGACATGAAAAATTTCTCCAAGAGTTACAGATTTATTATATTCATAGTTAAGATATTAAGATTCTTGTTTGGTCACGATAGAAACTACTTTATTTGGTTCTTTAGCTTTTAAGCTGAGTAACATTTTGTTATTGAGCTTTTAAGATTAGTTTCTTTTGGCTTAGAAAAGTTGCGAAACTTTTAAAGTTAGATCAATTTAATTTTTTCTTGGTTTGAGAAAAATCTATCATTTATTATTATTATAATTAAAAGCTAAACAAGATAAACTCAAATCCCTTTACTCTTTGCAAACGGGTTTGTATGTATAACTCATGCATAAGCTCTAGAATCTACACGTGTGCATATATACGTGATCCATCTAATTTTACTTGTATATAAAAATTGTGCATCTTATAATAAAGTAAAAATATTAATTCTCATATTTCATAATACAGCTTGCCTATTTTTTGTGGCAAAACTTCAACTATATTAGCATTGCAATTAGAATCCTTAACGAAAAATAATTTATTCCCCTAAAAGAATTAAAAAATATAGAATGTGGGGGATCCAATCAATTATTGGAGCTTATAGGCTTTGATTATCTTAAATTTGATTCGACAATTGAAATATATTGTACAATTTTAAATCCAAACCATCGTGTCAAATTTTAAAATATTCCGACAACAATAGTTGAACCCCCTTGATAAAAATAATAGTAGTTCTGTGCCTACCCATAAAACACATAAAATTTTTTACCCCATGTATCATACAGAAATGAATTACAACTGATGGGAAGAGATGCATCTTAAAATAAAAAATAAATCATGAGATTGAAATTTTATTCACACATATATAAGATTTTTTTTAGATATTATCATTCAGAATGTGTCACACATAATTTTTGTAGACCTATATTTTTTAAAAAATTGTTACACCACCCACACAAATTTAATACTGACATATTTTTATAGATAGTACATTGAGAAATCCTGCATAGGTGCATGTATGAGATACTCATTCTAAATCATGCAAGTCTTTTAAGTGGATTTGGCTTATAGGTGTATTATTTTCCTAAAAATAATTACTTCATAATTTGAACTTTGCTTTTTGAACACCCCATAAATGGAGAGACTTGAGAGGTGCAGTGCAGAGCTTAGTTTTTTCATTCACCAACTCCTCACTCACTCACATTAATCTCTCTCTCTCTCTCTCTCTCTCTCTCTCCAAAATTCACACAATTTCCATGGATTGGAGATTGGGTTTCTTCTTCACATTTGTTGTGCTTGCCATAGATGAAATTCAAGGGTCTGCAATTGTCACTGGCATTGTCTTCTGTGACCAATGCAAAGATGGGCTAATTTCACCTTTTGATTATCCTCTTTCTGGTGAGGCCTTCATCTAAATTACCTATCACATCTTCTAAATTTCCTTTTTTCATTTCGGAAAAGTTGTAGCAAACAAATGACTTATTTGTTGCAGTTTTTAAGTTGAAACTTTTCTTTTTGCTTAAAAAATGGTATCAAAGTCCTAACTGATCAGCCTGTAAGCTACATACCTCATACTTTTTTTTGGTTTTTGATATTTTGACCTAAAAAAGTCAGAAGAATTAAGCTAGGTTTTTCCTTCGTATGCAAAAACTATTACTTTTGTTTTACTTAAAAGCTGTAATCATATCAAACCCAAAGCTTAACCATATATTGAACCTAATATGTTTCAACTCTGTTCTTATACTACAATTGTTGTATACTTATATTTTTTGCTTTTTAATATTTATTTTGGAAATTGATGCAACATAAAAAAGAAGGCCTACATTGATTTTTAAGGTAACAACTAACAAGTAGTTAATCATCCTCAGTCCTTACCATGGGAACAATATTTGTTCCTCATTGAAATTTAAGCTGAAAACCAATTTAGTGAAAATTAAGCATGTTTTTCTAGTCCATGGACTTTCAAATTAAACAATTTAGTTCCTGAATTTTAAAACACTTGAAAATTGATTTGTGGTATGAATGTTTTGATCCTCAACTATAAACGATTTTCATCGGTTCTCAAAGTCCTCATACTATGTTGTAATCAAAGTTGTTAATGGCCTATTTGGCACCATTTTTTTGGTGAAGAAAACTGTTTACAAAAGCATTTTGAATGAATTGGCTTAAAAAGAACTAGATTCTGGAGTGTTTGGTGTGGTGTACAAAAAAAATAAAAATAAAATATCAAAGAGACAAACTTGAATTTTGGTACTTTGGGGGGTTGATCCTACAACTTTACTATTTCTAAAATGTCAAAATTTCAATTTTCCAGCTTTTGCTTTTCACTTTTCCTAGCTATTTCTATAAGGTAACTAGCTTTTTAAGCAGGAAAAACCGATTGTCAAACACTCACAGCCTTATAACGTAAAAGCTAGCTCCAAAAAGTTGTTTCCAAACAAACTCAAACAAACAAATATATAGGGCTATATATACAAGTAACGGAACTTTGTGTTTTCAAAACTAAGAATCGGGTTTTGATTTTCAGGGGCAAATGTTGCAGTGTTGTGTGTGGACAACGACGGGAAACTCGCCATCGAAAGAGAAGAGACCACAAATTTGTTGGGGTTCTATGTCATGAGATTTGATGGCACACCAGATTTTAGCAGTTGCCATGCCCAGGTTGTTTTCGGTTTGTGAATGTCGAATTTCGGAAACATACTTTTACTTTTTAAACCGAAACTGACCGAATACACATTCTGGAGATTGGTTCCACAAATCCAGTTTTGAAAATGAATGAGAAATTTTACTTTCACTATTCTAATAACAAATTGAAGTAGACCATAAAATATTTCAGAACTCAGAAGTGATTGAGAAATACAAGTTAATACAGAAGTAGATTAGTAATGCAATGCTAGCTAGTGATATACTTTTAAGAGGCTAAATAGTTAATTCGGTCTTATAACAAGAAATTTTAAGAGGTTAAATTGTTAATTTGTCTTTTTTTTTTTTCGTTAAAAGGGTATTGCTATATGTACAAAATGCAACGTAACTCGGTAACATCACATTGATTACAAAAAATGCAAGGAGCTGATCACTTTCCATAATCAATATTCCGCATATTTGATAATTTTGTGCTTGAATTCTTGCAAAGTTCATGAATTATACCACATATCATTTTTCCTTCTAAAAATAATCATTATATATGTCCAGAAAAGAATGTACAAAAATTATACAAACACTATGCGATAAGATTCCGTGTGATGACCTTTCCTTTAAAGTAGAACCGCATGCACGAAATCTAATCGTACTAATGTTTTCATGATTTTCGATACGTTTATTAATTTCTCTCTAACATTTTGTACGTCGATAAAATGCAGGTGGTACCTAGCAATATTCAAGGTTCCATTAATTGCGGGGCAGTGGCTGGACCATCACAAAACCTAAAACTGATATTTGGTATATTTAGCATGGAAATGTACACTGTGGATCCTCTACTTTCGCAGCCTGCTCAGCCCATGTCCTTTTGTCTCGGGCCCAACTTACCACCCGCCTCGCCACTTGTTCCCGTGACTCATCCTCCACCGGCCGTTCCTCCTCCTTCGTCTCCACCCAGGCATTTGGTTCCGTACTTGGAGGCTTCGGCTTGTCCGTTTTGGTAAACACATGCATGTTGACTCAACCTATTTAGAATTTTCAGTTTGTTACACAAAGTTGAATAATATATATGCAAACGTAGATAACCATTTCCACCACAAAAAAATATTTATTCTCAGTTGCATTTTTAACGTAGATTCGGTTTTATAACATTAGAAATGGGTTATAGCTACACAATAGAGCATGTGTATTACTAAATAAATCATTTTATTACGATTATCCACAACAAAATTTTCTTGGGGAGGGATTGGTATTTGGGATTTGAAAAAGTAAGCATCTTAATTCAATATAGGCTTTCGAGATAATCCAATGCAGTACTGATACATCATTTTTAGTATACATTTATACGAGCATATTGTTCAAGGCAAAGTTTTTATGCACACTGATTTGCCAAATTTAGTACATACCTTCATTAATATACTGAGAACTAGCAAAAAGATCTACTTTTCAAAAATTTTCATGTCATAACTGAACCTTTCTTTCTGAATTGTCAGTATATGAATAGCTATCTGTACAAAATAAATTTGTACATACAAGCATATACAAAAACTATACCGGGTTTTAAATTTGTTTAGACATTAATTAATTCTGTTTTCGAACTAGGAATTGGACAATGCTGGAGTACATTTGCCACTGGAAACTACTTAACCCAGAGATGAAAGTTGCTGTTGTTTTCGGGTTAATAGCCGCTGGGACTTATGGCACAGATATGACCTTATTCGAAGCCTTACAAGGCAAAGCAGACCCGTATCGGACCCTCCTGAGGGAAGCCACATCAGCACTGCTAAATTCCTTCAACAGTATTTATTTCAAATATCATCCTCTTGGGGTTATAGCGGAGTTTAATTTTGCTCTATTGGGGTCTACTAATCATGTTTTGCGCACGGCTTTGGAGTTTAAAAGGGCTAATTCCGGGTATGGGGTAATTACTTGTAAATTAACCCCGTGCCAGTAATTTTTACTTATTTCACCTTTTTTTCGGTCTCGGGGTTTATTAGGAATAATTTCAAGTTGATTTGAGTACAGTATTTGAGTAATTTGACTTGGACTACAGCTGATGAACTTTAATCGAATTCGAGCTCAAAGTTTTGTAGGACAGGGTCTAATAATTTCACCTGAAAAAATAATGTGGAGTAGCAACTTGACTAGAAATTCACAAAGAAGCCGCGCAAAGCCAAAATCATCAATACGGTGAAAATTTTTGCAACAGGTCGAGCTAAACAAATCCCACCGTTTTAAAATTGTAGCTTTGGCACTTTTTGGTGATCTGAGAGTGTTTAAACCATACAAATGTTTTTCTGCTTACAGAAATTTCTCGACCGTTGGTTTTAATAAGGACCCAATAGGGACACAAATTTAGTCAGGTCTTATGGTGCATTGGATAGTCTTGAAGTTGTTACTAACTTCAAATTTTGATTTTATCCAAAAGTTGCCATTTTTTTTTATAATTTGTGGGAACTTCTTTTAGATTATCCAGTTCCAATGAGAAATAAACTTGGAAAGAAGAAGCTTTAAAGACTAGAGTATGGTTGAAGGATTGAACAATTGAGCTTGTTGGGATTCTTTCTAAATTAAGTTTACCAAACAGAGACTCAAGAGTCCTCCAATTTTTAAAGACGGTGACTTGCTCCAGTGTTTCAACTATTGGTAAACTTGCTTTTGAATTTTGTTGCCAAAATCACAATCCCCTCTAGAAACACTCTCTCCAACGTGTATATATAGGCCGTTTTATCGAGTATACACACGAAAACCACACTTTTTGGATGAAAAAAAAACCCGAATTAATGGCCAAATCTGCTCTTGTTTTGATTATAATGCTCATATTTCTAACTTCAAAACCGCAATGGGTTCAAACGCTCGATGATGGAGCTAACCAAGTGAATTGGGCCCAGAGACTAGACGGTGACAACGGGATCCAAACCACCAATCTCCACTTCTATTTCCACGACACGCTAAGTGGGACTAGCCCGAGTGCAAAACGCGTGGCCCAAGCCACGGATACGGGCTCCTCCCTAACCCAATTCGGGATGTTGATGATGGCTGACGACCCATTGACTGATGGGCCCGATCCATCATCCAAGCTTGTGGGTCGGGCCCAGGGGCTCTATGGGTCGGCTGCCCAGACCAACGTGGGCTTGCTCATGGCAATGAATTACGGGTTCACCGATGGGATATATAATGGTAGTTCGATCAGTGTGTTAGGCCTGAATAATGCTTTGTACCCAGTCCGTGAGTTGGCGATAGTAGGGGGCACTGGGCTTTTCCGGTTGGCCCGTGGGTATGCAATCGCACAAACCTACCAGCTCAACCCTCTCACTGGTGATGCCATCGTGGAGTATAACGCAACTGTTGTAACTGGTCACTAGTTCATTTAAATGGTCTCGAAAAGAATTGTATTGGAAATTTTATTACTATAATTATCGTACTAAATATTTGAATTCTGAAGTTTAATCTTTGGCAATATATCATTTCTCAATTTGTACTCATTCTTTGGGTAAATGAGGGGTCATGGCCGATAATTTTTTTTTTTAAAAACTACTTTCCAAAGCATACCTAATCAATTTTGTCCGATTTATACCCCATTCTGCTTATGTATATGCTCACTCTCTCTTGACACATGCACATACGAACGCATATGAGCTGCTCGAAACATTGCGTCCTAAATGTATAGTAGCAAGAATTGCCAGATGACACGGGAGTTATGTGGGTTCGTACGTACCCTTATGTTAGTCGTATTACTTTTGCTCAAGTTTGTGTACGGTATTTAGATGTTAGGCCTGATCTGAACTATACTTTTTCAAAGTGTTGTAAACGTAAAGGTCATTTTGTTCGGCCTTTGAAACGTCTGCAAGCGTAAGACTTTGACATACTTGATGCTGCTGTGTCGAGTTATGACGATTTTGATATTGTGAAAACGTGCAAGTTGAAATTGGAATGTTTTCAAAACAGAAATAGGTAAATTTTTAAAACTAACATTGAATTTTACGCCATCCAGCAGGTGCCAACCGACCAACACCCGGGGAATTTCGGGAAAAAGATTCAACTTTAACCCGTAAATTTAATGGCAGCTAAGTGTGAATCGACTAACACCCGTCAACTTTAACCCATCAATTTTAATCACATGAATAAAGTTAACAGAAATACGAGGCCTTTTGAATAGCATCTCACTAACAAAATTATTATGAGCACGTTTAACGGGATACAGCAGAATAATTTTCGAGCCAGGGGAAAATGCGGAAGAAGTAAAGTAACTACATTTTTTTTCATTCAAGTAAAGAACATCGAAAAGCCATTCAAATGGTACAAGAGTAACTAATCCGTGCGTTTATTACATTAACAAAGTACAAAATAAAGTTTGCTAATTAAGAATCACGAAACAAAAGATCCATGTACATAAAATATTTCTGTTTTTCCAATTATGTGAAAATGAAAAAAGGATTCAAGATTACTTAAAAGAGTTGAAGAAGCTAACTGTTTCCTTTAATGCTTGAATAAAGTAATCAACATCCTCTTTGGTGTTGTAGAAGTAGAGGCTAGCTCTTGCGCTTGCGTTTATCCCTAAACGACGATGGAGGGGCTGCGCACAGTGGTGACCCGATCTGATAGCCACTCCGTGCTGAAACAAAGATACACACTTCAACAAAATTGTTTTCATTTTCCTACTCAAAAATATTCTTGCAAATTTTGCATCATCCCAGGTTCTTAATCTAGAAATGACCACAATGGAACACACCATTCAAGGGAACAAAGAAAATTGAACTAAAGCATTTTTTTCATTTCAGGACATTTAATATACCTGTTGGTCCAGGAAAGTTGCAATATCGGTGGGGTGAATGTCCTCCACATTGAACGAGCACAGAGCAGCCCGTTTCACCGTCAGTGAAGGAACTGGACCATAAATATGGATTCCAGGAACTAACCGTAATTCCTCGTATAAATAATTCGACAGCTCCAGCTGAATAAAGAAATTTGGAGAAAAAAACAGAGGTTAGAACACATGCAAACAATGATCAGAGCTACAGAAATACAGGAAAAAAGTGAGACTTCAAATACAAATAATAAAGAAACAGTACGAGAAAGTTAAAACTTTTTTTGATCATGGGGTGTAACTGTTTTGAGGCTCAACACTTGAGTGGGATTGGGACGACAGGTAATGTTTCTACTACTTCGGGAGAGGTTCTTTGTTTTTCGTATATGGTGCAATAAAAGTAGAAGTGAAACAGCCGAAGGAACTACAAACTGGCTAAATCTTATGCCCATCGATCTAAAAACCACATTTCGGAAATAAAAGGCCCCAATTCTTACTAAATTCTACTGCATACAGACTACTTCCAACTCCGAGTCGATATTGATCGTACGTCCCATAGTATCTACTCCACGTACATATAAAACCTTGGTATGGTTATGGAATGAAGACGAGAGTGAAACACAAATCCAGATAGAACCTGAGATGGCGAAATTAATTGACCAAAGTTGGATCACAAGATAGTTATCAAAAACTAAATTGGTTCTCTATTTGAAAATGTACTAGTTTGTTTCCGTAGCTTGTCAAACACGACTAACTTCAATAAACTACTGAATAGATATCTCAGTCCATACAATTCCATGTATCAATATAAACCAGTCAATACTGATTTCTTTAAAATTTCAACAACAGTGATTATAGGTATAATATTCCCAGTGCAGTATAGCACGTGCTTAGCAATTTAACTGGGGTGCAAAATTTTGAATAGCTTGGGTAGAAATGGAAGGTTATAGGCCAGATGGATAAAAGTAAAAGGTCATGCTTGGTTTATTGTGTCCCAACTTTCCAAATGCCCATCCGTACTTTCATTAGTTGCGCAGAAATTATGGAACTGAAAAATTTCATCCATTTGAGTGCAAATGTCAGAAACTTGCATCATTTTCAATCAACCACAACAACTGCCAAGGTGTACGTATACTTGCAAAGAAAAAATAGCAATGACAGGGGTGGGAGAGTCCGAGTCGAAATGGGGATTTGCATATACTTGTGAAGAAAGAATAGCAACGACCGGGGTGGGAGAGTTAAGAGTCGAAAAGCAGAATCCTCACATCTTTCTCTCATTCAAAACCATACATGATTGTCCAAAGTCAACTCAAAGCACAGAATTCCTTGACTTGTTTTTCTCTTAAATACCATTACACTAACGAATTTAGATACATATGAAAGAACACATGAAAGAAAACGTAATTCATTAGAAATGCACTAACCTCATAATCATGAATCTTTTGCATGCCGATTCCAGATAGATAGTCAATTGCTACTCCTAAGCCAATAGCTTCACCAATTGCAGGTGTTCCTGCCTCAAATCTGACTCATTTAGACGGAAAAGTTTCAGAAACTAAAATCAGCAGTTACAGTGTAGTTGAAGAAATTGTATCATAATTTTAACCAAAGGAGTAACGAAAAAAATTTGCCAAGAGATACACATAGTAAAAAGCAGCATTTCCTCTTAAAATCACACGTTAATAACCATAACTATCAAACATCAATATTATTCATAAAAAACTATAATAACCTGGATGGTGGTTCGGCATAAGTGGAATGATCTAAATATACGTCAGCAATCATTTCGCCACCACCTGCCAGAAGAATCAAAAGAAAACATTAGGGAAGACACTTGCTGATAACTGCAGTACCCTTGCATTCAGAAATTTGCTCAAATTAAACTACCACCAAATGATGACTGAAAGAAGAACATCTTACCTAAAAATGGAGGCATGTCCGTAAGCAGCTGACTTTTACCATATAGAAATCCAATGCCTGTAGGCCCACACATCTGAAGAATGTTTATTTCGTAACTTCACATAACACATCAGCAAGGTTTAAATAGTACTATCATATATAGAAAATGACCTAACCTTGTGAGACGAAGCAACAAGAAAATCAGCATCAAGGCTCTGTACATCAACCACCATATGTGGAACACTCTGGCAAGCATCTACCAGCACTTTTGCCCCAACATCATGTGCCCAACCCACAATCTCAATGATTGGAAGAACAGAAGCTAGAAGTGGATTACATAATCAGTCAATGTGAAAACGAAATAATTTTGATTCATCCATTCGCTTAAAAACAAGCCAATGTTTCTTATTTCTCCATTAAAATGGCTACCACTTCATTTCAGATGATACTCGGAAAAATAACACGGAAAAATAACAAGTCTCTCACAATATCATCCGGTTGTACAAAGTTCAATAAAGATTTTAGCGTCCATGAACAAAACTGGCTGCTTTCGGATTATGGGAGCCAAAGAAATCTGTCATCTTCAAAGGAATAAAATGTAACCATTATGCACAGGAAGAAGCATTTAATTTGGAGATGCAAGGGGATTGACCTAGCGGGAGAACTGAATGCATGCTTAAAATCACACTTTACCGATATAACGAATTTAAAACGTCCAATCTTTGTTACATTAAAATTAGACTAACAGTACAGCAAGAAAACAAATCATGAAGATCTGATATGGCATGTATGGATTATGCTTATGCCTCAGCAAAACTAAGCATTAAAAGATTCAAGTGCCCTTGATGCCAGCCTTACAAGAGAGATTTGTTGATATGTACTTGCTAAAATTGAAGCTTACCAGGCTAAACAGGGAATTATTAAGGTAAAAATTTCAATATTGAGGAAAACTATCAAATTAAAAAATCATATATGAATTTTTATCCTTTATTTAACCATCCATAGACATTCATCAAAACTTTGCCACAAGGAATCAACAGACAGTTTAAAACTGCCCTTCATGAGTATCTTCCGACTGAAAGCTTTAATTTTCTCCGAGGCCCAAGCATTACCAAAAAAATGCGATCAGTGTAAAGGTTCAATCTTTCCACAAGCGATCAGTGTAAAGGTTCAATCTTTCCACATTTGTCCCAATGCATTTTGCGATCTCTTATTTATTTTTAAAAAGCAATGGGTGGTTAGATTTTTATCATATTATAAAAATGTGTAACTCAAAATCCTTGATTTAAACAGGATAAAATCGCAAAGCAAGTCACTGTCTGGCCACAACATTTCATAACTAAGACTCATTCCACAGAAATTTATGACCTAAAATTTTCTTTTAAGTTTAGGGACAAGAAAAGCATGCTTACAAATATTTGTGACATGTAAGTTACTAAGTTGTCAAATACATTGGTTCGTTTAGATATTGAGACGCATGTAGATGCAAGAGTAGCTTATAAGGTTTCTTGCTGGAAAAGGGTTTCTTGCTGGAAAACTGAGGCATCATGGTAGTCTCACAATACTTGATTAGTGATGATTTAGTTTTCAATGGAAAGAGGAGCATTTTACAAGGAAATAATAGAAATTAGCTTCATAAGCTAAATTCTTCGAGTTTATTGCTAATAAGACAATAAGTCTGGCTCTCAATTTGGTCTAGGAGAAGGATTCTTAAGCAAGCAAGAGGAGTTAAGCTGCCTCACAAGTTCAAACAAAAACAGATGGTAACTATGTCGTTAAGTTTTGCACAATGAACATGTTAGAGTATGTCATTCATCCCATATTGATTATATATTGAGTTAGTGTGTTTGTTTATAATGTGCTCCTCTCCTTCGCCAAATACATCCTTTTAGCCAGAAGTGATAGCTCCCCTCCTCCTCCTAATAGGTTCTTTCAGTGCTAATTGATGGGCTCTTTATAGAACATGTCAAAGGTTGAGCCAAAAAGCTTCTACGACACCTCATATTAAGTAGGAGGAAGAATTTAAAACGTAGCAAGACTAAAGCATATATCAGAATGTACAATAGAATAAACATACATCTCAAAGTTTGAAGGTCTCAACCTACCGAGAACGTTTGAGACCTGATAGGCGACCACGAGTTTTGTCTTTTCAGAGATCATCTCTCTTAACATGTCTATGTCTGGAACTTCATCAGCAGTCAAATCAACAAACTTTAATACAGCACCAGTTTTCTGGGCTACGATTTGCCAAGGCACAATAGCACTATGATGTTCAGCAACTGTGACAACGACCTAAAAGAGAATTAATGTTAAGAAGGGTATGCAAATTTTTTAAACCATTACAAAATCGCACTACAAAATTTACAGCTAGAAGGGAAGACACCATTAAATTCTTGGTGATTATATACACAAATGCATCTTTTGAACTAACCTTCACAACTACATATAAAAGTGAAGTATTTGAGTGAACAATAACTGTATACCAAATATGTTCCAGCTTTGTTTCACCGCAAAAACTGAAAACCAGAAAAGAACTTTGAAAATGAAAACTCATAACGGCTTAGAAAATATAATTGTCCTATCACCTATATAACATATTCTTATGATCCCTTTTACTCATTTAGGGAATAAAAGGACCTGTTCTCCAATAACTATGCCATCACACTTAAAAACAATTCTGGTTCGCTAAAAGAAGGTTAGCAGAACATAGACACAAAAAGTGAGCACACCTCATCGTCTGGTTTCAGATTTGTGAGGCCCCAAGAATAAGCAACTAGGTTGATAGCTTCCGTAGCATTTCTTGTGAAAACAATCTCTGCAGAGTGAGATGCATTGATGAAAGTTGCTACCTTTTGCCTTGCCAACTCATATTCATCTGTTGCCTTTGCACTAATGAAAATATAATTGGTAAGGATATAGTTACTCATTGGCATTGTTTGTCATTCATAAATATTATATGTAATACAATACAATACCTCAAATAATGAATTCCACGGTGTACATTTGAATTGTATGCTTCATAATAATTCTGTAAAGCCTTCAAGACTGCTGTCGGCTTCTGGGAAGTTGCAGCATTATCTAGGTAGACCAGCTTTGAACCATTGACCTCCTAAATTATAATCATTCATGAAACATTATTCACAATCAGATAGCTAAGTAACCGACACAAAAACAAGAAATTGAACCAGTTGCAATTTTTGGAACCTAAGATAAACCCTGAGGCAACCGTAAAGATGTTGAGCGGTAAATACGAATATCAGTGCCACTTAAATTGCCAACAACGTGCAACAAATAGCAATGAAGCAAGCATGACCAGAGAGAAAGGAAAAAGTAGTAACCAACTTGAAACTTTAACATCTCTCCATAGGTATGGACAAGTCATTTCACAAAAATAAAAAAAATTGTCATACACATGTTTGGTTGCAGTTTTGAAGCAAAAATAAGAACTAGCTTCAAATTTATAACTTTTTTACGCCTTCGGCATCCAAATACACTGCAACTTATAATACAAAAAAAATAATTGCACCAGGCTAAAATTTTGCGGCCGAACAAGACTTAATTTTCAGTCTTTCTACAAACAACCGTCCACCAAACGTTTTCTAATAAATTTCACCATTGAAAAAGAACAAGAGCAAAAATGATTACAAAGACAAAGGTTGCCAAACGGCCTGAAGGAAAAATCAATTTCATGACAACTTGTAAGAAAGCTAAGGACACTCCCACCAGTGCCCCCAAAAGGGTCCTTGTCCTAAACTTTATGAATTAAAATATAAATCCAAGCAACCGTCCAATCAGCATATCGAAACAGTATTCATTCTCTGAAAAATTAAGGGGTTTACTATGACGCTGACCTTAACCAGGGGAATACTATTCGTCCCCAATTTCATTTTCAAGTTTAGGTGGTATGGTGTGGACATTCTCCATATCTAAACCTACATTTTAGAGTTTGAGGTATATGCATTGAAATTAGGATCTAAAAATAGTAACAGAATGCCCTTTGGCTTTCCCACCAGTCACTCCATATAGGGCATCTATACTAAAATTCAGAGGTTCGCTACAGTGATCCCCTTGAATCAAGGAAAGCTGTTCAACCCCCAACACCATTTCAAAGGTCAGCAGTCCTAGTATGGGGCTATGGGCAATGCTTAGAACATTCACACCAGTCTTTCTCATTTAATTTCTAAATTTTATTTTCTAGAAACTCATTTCTCCTGCTAGAAATTCATATTTTAGAAATTGCTTACAACAGTCTTTCTAAATTTGTTTTAAAACATTATTCAAATAATGATATGATATATAATAAAGTATTAAAAAATAGTTTTCAAATCTTAGCTAGGGTTTTATTGTTTTGGTGTGTATGTGTGTGTGTGGGTGTAAAGTTTTCTAGAAACTGAGAAAATTAATAACACTGACGTGGAGCATTTCTCAACTTTGGGAAATCGAGGAGAAATCCCCCATATGGATATACTAATGTGAATGCTCTTATACTCTTGTTTGGGCTATAGGGACTAAATTGTAGGGGATGAAATCGATATGCTGGTGGGAATGCCTTTCTAAGCAAAAGCTTCAAAAATTATAGCCAAATAAGACCCAAGTTTTGATTTATTGGCAAAAACAAAACACATTAAACATTAATATTGAGGAGCAAAGAGCTGTGTGGGCAACGACGGATATATATATATAGATATAGTTTCAACATCTCTATTATTATATAGCATGGGTCTGCTGTTACCTGGTGAAGAATGGGGAAATCGGGACGGGTGAGGTGGCCAAGCGAAGACGACGATACAACTGATGGCACCGAAAACGAAGACGGCGACGATACAACTGATGATGACGTGGACAATCTGCGAATCCCAAAGGAACCAAGACCCTTAGTAGTGCCGAGAATCCTCTTCCTGAACCGGCGGTTTCTAGGGTTTCCGCCGGTGGTTCGGAAACAAGAAGGGAGCTGTTTCAGCATCAACCCTTCCGCCGCCGCTGCCGTCGCCGTCGTCATCGGTGAAAAACTCGCCTGATAAGTATAACGTCTATATATATATATATATATATATAGATATGATTTATTCCTATGCCTATTGAATTAAAACAGCCGCAGGGAAAAGATAAACGACGAATTACATAAATGGTCACCTAAGTTTTACCAAAATTATAATTAGAGTGTCTTTGGTTGTAATTTTTAAAATTTTTTATTTTTAAATGGAATGCATTTAGTTGTGTAGATTTTAAGTTGTTTTATTTACTATTTTGGTATAAAGAAATAGAAAATTTGAAACTAGAATTGAAATGCGTATAATTTTGTAACTTTTAAGCTGATTTTTTAAAATTATTATTTTGGTTTAAAGAAGCAAAATGTTTTAAGTTGAATTCAACTTGTTTCTTTAAGAAGAAAAAAAATGTTATTTTTTAACTTAAAAGATGCAGTTGAATGAGCCCTTAGTCGAATTGCTTTTAATTTCAACTACCAGCAATCCCCATTTTTTTAAGAAGCAATTGATCAGGTCAAAGTTATGGTAGAAAAGTTATTCTAAATCATGAAAATCATATCATTTGATTTAATAGCATCTCGTAATTATTTATGCTTATTTACTCTTCTAGTTTATTTACTCTTCTAGTAAGAGCAAAATAAAAATTTGAAATTAGTAAATACTGTGAATGGGGCCAAACCTATCACCTTTTTAATATGGGAGTACTAAATCTGTCATAGTATCAAAACTTGGAATCACTATTGTGTTAAGTAAAACTATGAGCACCAAATAGAATCTTAGTACATACTATGAGGACCATGTGTGATTCACCCCAGAGATAACGTCGAACCCCTTCGGTTACATTTTCTGTGGTTTCTAGAGAGGACATATAAAAATTAATTGGAATAAACTAAACTCATTTTTAATCCATTAAATAATTTTTAATTTGAATATAATTTTTTTAAGTCTTAAATGTAATTTAAATTTGATTAGTAGAAAAATGAAATTTTAAGGGAGCACCAAATTCAAATGGATTTTTCTTATTTAGTTATTTGTTTTTTTTCTTGGGAAAATATTTAGAGGTGTGCATAAATTTTAAAATGAAAGTGAAGAAAGAAATACGAAAATTAGAAATTCATTACATATACTTCAGGCCGTTTTTTGTGCGTTCAAGTCTTGATTTTCAATCAATAGAAAGTGGCCCTTTTTTTTTACATTTATTGAATTTGATCTTTTAAAAATGTTATCCTCCATTTATCTCCTGTATTTAGAAAGGATAGAGGCCTTAGGGCATTCATATTCTCCCATTTGTTTTCTAAATTTATGCAGAGAAATGGCTCACTGCAGTATTCCTATACACAGAAAACATTCTAGAATTGCTACAGTACTTTTCTCAAATGGGAAAGCTACTGTTCATTATTTTCATATTAAGAATATTTTTTTCCCTTCAAAATAATAAAAACCAGCATTATTTGGCGCCATTTCCCCCATTATCTCTGCACTTCTTCTTTCTCACTCCTTGGTTATAACTTGAGCTCTACCCAATATCAATCATCTTCTCCGAGGGATTTCATACCACTTTATTCAATTGATCTCAGGCACAATAAACTTGGTACACTTATTAATTTGATTGTTTTCTTTTCCTTTTCTTTTTTCTTTTTTTTATGTAAAGTTTGATCTCACTAAAGTAAGGAGGATCAGTTGGAAATAGACATGAGAAGTGTTTTGTACAAATAGGACAAATACGAAAGGAAAAAGCTAAAACCTTATAGAGTGAATTTGGAATACTGAATTCACATGGGTGGGGCGTTAGGAATCAGTTTTTGAAAAAAAAAATTATTTATATATATATAATTTTTTATTATTAGTATAGAAATGTTGTTCAGAAAGATTGTGTGTCACATTTCTAAATTTTGCAGAAATTTCTGCAAGACAAATGTGCTTTTAGAAAGTCACATTTAGAAATTAA
This sequence comes from Embelia ribes, assembly GCA_001753735.1. Taxonomy (NCBI): domain Eukaryota; kingdom Viridiplantae; phylum Streptophyta; class Magnoliopsida; order Ericales; family Primulaceae; genus Embelia; species Embelia ribes. The sequence continues at coordinate 811 of MKEJ01042040.1, read as the reverse complement.
ATGAAAAAGACAAATGTGAATGTTATTACTTTAGTTTTGATTCTATGGAGGGGATTAATTTGAAAAATAAATAAAATTATTGGACATTAATTGTAAGACCCCGTAGGTTAGGAGACTAAAACGAAAATAAATGATTATAAAAGATGTTCGAGTACTGAAATTCAAATATCGATAAATAAAGATTTATTCATTTAAACATTTTTACTATTTTTTTTACCTCACATCTCTATCTATATTTTACATATATTTACTCATACTTCATCATCTATGTTTGCCCATACTTCATCATTTTCCAAATTTACACTTTATTAGTTCTACACTCCATCCAAATCATAAAAGGCTTACACTTATGGATGAAAAGAATGACTTATACTATACTACT